>PVJX010006647.1:0-76257 GCA_004027295.1 Dolichotis patagonum
AGGAGAATATTGAACTCTGGTTATAATTGCTAATTTGCCTGTTTCTTCTCAAGTTCTATCAGTGTTTATTTTATTTTTTACGTTTTAAAACATTTTACACAGTTTTTATTTTATTATACATGTTTTCAGGACATAGTGATTACAGTCATTGTGGGGTGTTGCTGCATGTACATAATACATGTTGATTCCTTTTTCCATCTTCTTCCCCTCTCCTTCCTCTTCCTTCCCTCCATCTCTTATCCCCTTCCCCTTTGAGAAAGACCTGTCTCACTTACGCAGTTCTTGCCAATTTTTGAAAATTTTGGAAGCCTTTCTTGAGTATCTTTAAGAGGTGTGACTAAAAACATATATAGTCAGTGATGTAATTGAGACTAAAAACAAATACAGTCAGTGATATAACTGATTGCCATCCAGTGAAAAACATGTTCATAGAAAAGATTATTATATGACCTCATGAACTTATTCACCATGTCTGGCACTGTGCAATGTCTGGCTCTTCTGCAAAGTCAAAAAGATCATGAAACCTAAGCAGTTTGAATTGACTCAGGACATTACGGTAGCCACAACTAAGGACACTGATGAAAGAGGCTACCAGAACTGCTGCAGGAAGTGGCAAGAATGAGAAAAGTGTGTTCAAAGCAAGGGGAAGTATTTTGAGAGGCATTAATGGCAATTTTTCTGTACTGTAATAAACATTTAAAATTTATTCATGATATTTCCAGTTGTACTTTCAATGCTCCTAATGCATCTATTTAGATGATGCTATGTTCTTCTTTCAGTTTGTTAATGTGAGGAATTATGTAATGATATGATTCATTACTGATCCTAAGTGGACTTTCCTAGATTATGGAAAACCTATTACAACACAAGAATTCTTGTTGAATCACATCAAGAGAAAAATCAGAGCTCTTGGGGCAGCAGTCAAACAGAATGAAAATGAAAATAACTAGAGTATACTTGACCCATAGATAACCATGATACATGTCGTAGTAACCACCCTTTTTTTCACCTCATACATACACAAGTCATTGCTATTTAATTTGTTACCATTTAAACTAACCCTTGATTGCTAATTAAAACTCTAATTGCTTGATCTTTTTTATTCAAGAAAGAAAATTATAATACAATTTATATTATACTGATAGAAAATTTCAACCATAATGTACCTGGAACAGTATAATATTTATTGAATTAATTAAGGAATTATGATAGTATATATTAGACTAAATAGGAATCTTCTATTCAGTGATATAAATACCAAACACATCAAGGCTTTTTTGAAGAGGAAATTTCTCATCAATAGATAATACAGTGAAACCAAGCATCATTCTCTTGATTTCTGTTGAAAATCTACTTCTTTATTGATAAATTCTTTACTTTTTGCCTCTTGGTTAATTGAACTGAACAGAATTTCCAACACAATGCTAATCAGAAAAAGTGGGAGTAGCTCTCAGTCACAGAAGATGTTTGTGTTTAGTGTTATGTTGGTGTTAGCTGCAGCTTTTGAGATAGATTTTATTAATTATGATTGCAAACCAAAAATTTTCATGTGTTTTCATCACAACCTGAGATAAGTATATAATTCTTTATTTTGCTAAAATAATAAATATCTTAATGTTAAATTACTATGTGAGTGTTTAACTAACTGCATATCTGGGATGAGCCATATACGACCATGTGTGGCATGTTTTATTGTTTGTTTATTTGTTTTGTACATTGCTGAATTTGATTAATTAGTGGTTTATTAATGTTTCCATTATTATGAACAACATCAGTATGACTTTTCCTTATACTGCATATTCATGTGCATCCTTCAAGTGCATACTCAAATTTTACCTCCCTATTAAAAGCTCTCTGCTTCTGCTCCTGCCCAGCGTTCTGACTCCTGGTGCCACCACCCTTCGGGGTTTCACTACCTTATTCAGTTACGAGTTTTAAACTATTTAGTGAGCATTTTGTGCCACTATGCTAAATGTTGAATGTCTTATTAGGTAACATTCAGGTTAGGTCCATTTTACCATAAAAATTTAAGCATTCACATAAGATAAATAATAAAGACATATAGGACACAAGACATTTGTTCTGAAACTTGTGGCACTGGTTTTAAAAACTCAAGAGTGTGACATTTCGACAATATGAAGCATAGAAAGAAATTTATTTTCTTTTTTATTTTTATTTCTTTTGTACTTTTATTAGTACATGTCTGCAGTACAAGTTTACATTCATTCTAAGGAGCTGGTACATGTACACAACGTATTTCAATCCTTGTTTCCCCTTCCCTCCACTCTTTTTTGTTTTTCCAACATTAGATTCATTTATTTATCTTATAAAATGTTATAAATTTAATTGTCATATATACAACAATTTTTATGTGGACACAAGTTTAAGTAGTCCAATTTAAAAGTGGTTAATTATTTTAATAAAAATATCTCTGTACCATGACAGAAGGAAATTATCACAGGAAAGTGTTTTATTGAATTACATTTTCTGGATGATTTGAGGTTTATCATTTGGGACTATTAGATACATATATTCATTTGGCTATCTCTAAAAGCATTATTTTAATTCTTCACTAGAGATTTAGGAATCAATGCTGAATGTGAAACTATAAATCACAAAATGATAAAACTCAATACTCTATTTCTTACACAGGCATGTTGAACAATACATAGTAGAAAAGACTGGTCAGAAATAAAATAATTTGAAGCATAGCTACATGATTCTGATATACTTTTTGCTTTCTATATTTGTCTTTTAGCTGTTTAAGCACAACTGCTCAGTAAAGTTCAAACTTCACCAAATTGCTAAATCTTTTCATGGTCAAATACAGACTTCTCTTGGATATTTAGACCAGAGAAAGGTTTTCAGATAGATAACACAGTATTACCTCAGTTCACAAAAGAAAAGCTTAGCAAAATTTTGGTTTCACTGGCGAACTCAGCATCAGGTGACTAACATGACCACAGCGGTCTTCCCCTCATGAACACCAACTCGACTATCTTCCCCAGAATTGTGGAATGAATTAAGTTCATAAGCTGAAGTACCACTGTATTATTTAACATATCCTATGATTTATCTTACAGTTGTGTTGTTATCTCCCCTCCAAATCTGAAGTCAGTGTCAAAGTAAATGACATCACATTCTACTTTTTATTTTACCATTTTGTAAATATATTAATTATATTAAATGTTTTCTGGTTAGCAATGGTACTTTGTATAGATTATTTCTGAATATATCACTACCTAATAAAATGTGATTCTATTAGAAGATTCTCAGTAATCTTTGAAGCAATTTAAATACATGAAACATCTAAGACATTAAAATTTCTTACAAGTAAATTTTGGGTTTTTGTTGTGTTTGAAGTAAGCAGAAAAATCTACTTGTGAGATTTCACTCAAGTGGGACTATATTGCTGGTTCTGACCAATAGTGGCAAGTACATGTGACATGTGTTAGTACCCAGCTTCAAGACTTAATTATCAGAAAATCACCTTATGCTGGAGCAACAGAGGTGACATATTTGTGATGATGTTAGCTCAAAGATGACACAGCTTCTGACAGAGTCCATAAATGACTATGTGAAGCAGATCTCTCTTTTTTAACTTCCATGTGATGTGTGGTGTACAAAAATATTTTTTAGAGATTTTTTTGAAATGTGTCCCTGCAGCAAAGCTGAATCTGTAGTAACTAATATATATCTTTTTTTTCAGGGGTAAAACACTAGTATTATATAAATCTTCATATTCTCTGAAAAAATGGCACCTCTATGAAACATATATAAATAGCTATCTACTTTCTTTCAAAATAGGCATTACTCTGAGAACAAAAATACTAGAAAGTGATTTGATTACAACCAGTACTAAAAAAACAACTTGAAGGGAAGTTAGTAATTAATTGATTCTTGATAAATTCTTCTTGGTCAAAAGGAACTCATATCTTTTTAAAGCAAATATCCTGAAATCCATAAATACAGAGATTTATATCAATTCCAAATGATATATATACATTACCATCACATGTGTTTTTTTCAAGATTTGTATAGAACTCTCAGGATTCTGCTAGAGAACTTTAAATCAATCTTTCCTTAAAATAAATGTATCTCAACATGCTCAGTTTCAAGGTCTCATTTTACTTTAAATTGAACCCATAATAAATTTCAAGTGAGTTTATTATATGGTTTTTTGCCTTTTTCAAGTCGGGAAAGGATAAATCAGGGAAAGGATGATGGAGGAACAGAGTGACACAAATATGTTTTCTTATTATCAACCTACCCATGCTTGTTTTACTAGTTGTAGCATTTCTATTTCTCCCTCATTCTTTTGTAACATCCCAAGGTTATTATTCAAAACTGGCTAGGAAAATAAATTTTAAAATATGCAAACATCATAAAATATTGTTTTTGTGATATTTAATCTTCACAAGTCAACATTTGTTCCAGGCTAGATTCTTATGTGCAACTTACTATTTTCAAACTTTTCCAGCAATTGTCTCATTTTTCCCTTTATACAAACCATTATTATTAAACATTTCTTGAAAATATTCTTTTCATGAATTCATATTAAGACATTGTCAGTTGCAACTCTATTAATAATTGTATCTTCCGCTGAAGAACAAAGACTTTCCACATGTGTTATAGCAACAGAAACAAGTAGAATTTTCAGTTTCAGTTTTTAAGACATCTGTTATTGTCTATATAGTAATCTGATTCTGTATTCCCAACTGTCTTTAGTGAATGTTATTTGGTTTTCAGGATGGTTTCCTTCTATTTTCATCTTTTATTCCTCAAGTGCAATTCAACACTTTGATTCTCAGGTCAGCTGGTTCCTTGCTCAACAAGGCTTTGATAATTCTGAAGATAAAAACAGAAAGAAACAAAAAAACCCACAAAAATGGATCATTTATGCTGTGAGGAAAATCCAGATGGTTGACTCTTCTCATTCTATTTTGACTTTGAGAACACCTACTTTGTGGCAGATTTCTGGTATTTATTGTATGAGGGCACTTTATTATATGAAAAGGGATATACTAACAGATACTTGAAAGTAGTTGTATTTTTAATATATATTGTTTGGAAAAACCCTTTTATGTGGGAACCTACAACTTCAAATAACACTTTTATAATAGTTTATGAAAGAATTGTTGTTAAAAAATAAAAATTCTAAAAACCAAATGATATCTGAGCTACTTGCAGTGGATGAGAAAGTGTAGTATAGGTTAGTAGATACAACTAGTGGTGGAACTTTCCATATACCTTTTATAACAACATTGCAGCTAATAAACAACCCCCACCAGAGCCATGATCTGTGGTAAAAAGATCAAGAGAGTAAGACAAAAAATGGTTTTCAAAAAAGATATTCAGCATTTATGTTCATATAACACATTGGCTAAAACAAGTCACATGACTGAATCAGATATTAAGGAAAGAAAATTTTCCAATAAAAAAGGCAATTCAGATTACAGGGGGTGGTATATTGCCCATGTAAGTGTGCACAGTTATTATCCTTCAGGTGTCCCCAGCTTTCAAAAATTCTTTCTGGAGTCTTCCTTTACTATACAGAGACTATTCCACCATCATTAAAATGTAGTCTGGCCTTGTTTGTAATTGACTTTCGACTCACAGCCAGTAGTGTGACAGTACTTCGTGACAGAATGTCAGCCTTAAGAGTCTTTCACACTTTTACTCTGTTCCCTATATCACGTCATATTCTGAAAAAGATAGGTCACTCACACAAGACTCAGAACAAGTCAGCTACAGTCAACTTCTTAGTTCCTATGGATGAATTAGTGATCTGAGCCAAGGTAAATCAAGTCTGACCTAAACAAAACAATAATTCAAAAGGCTGACAGGAGTACGAAAGCAGATTGCTGTCTTAGGACATGTTTTCCATCAGTTTGTTGTATTATTGTTGTATTATCACAGCAATAGGTAACTAAAACCCACAGCCATTAGTAGAGGTTTAGAAATCTTACACAAAGAAGAGGAATGGTGACTACTTCACAAAAACTGTACTTTAAAAACCTAACTCTACATATTTAAATCTAGAAACATAAAAGTGCTACATAATATTTCTAAAGCTAAACCTGATTACTATTGAGTCATGAATTCCTTAAGTGACTGTTAATTGTTATCCCTTTAAGATTCCTTATCCCTTTAATTCCAGCACTTAACAACCTGAGACAAGAGGATATTAAATTTAATCCCAGCCTTGAAGAATACCCAATAAGACTCTGTCTCAAAAAAATAAGGAAAAAATGGAAAGAATTCCAGATTAACATGTTAGCAAGTTAGGGCATTTCCATGCAAGTCTCTGAATTTTATAAATTCACTCTGCCTCAGATATTCCTTTGTTGATAGTTACCACTAGAAGTCAAAAAGAAAGAACAAGTTCATTTTCTTTATAAGGCATAAAGATAGAGATGTCTTTGATTCATTAAGTAGAGAGAATAAAAATATCACTATTATGCTATGATTTGTCTGTTTTTATTGTTATTGATTTGTTTGTGCTGTTTGATCTTATTGGGTATTATTTTTTAAGATTTCACTTTTCCCTATATTCACTTTTTAAAATTTTTCATTCTATTTACCTCATGGCACTATATTTCCTTTTTGTTTTATCTGTCACTTCAATAGCTCCATGTCTAATAAAGTGATGCCTGTTTTGTTTTCTTCATAAAATAAGTGCATTCCTAAAAATCAACCTGCTGTCCGCTAGTTTGCATTAATAATTTCTCTTAGGGAGACAATTTTGTTCTTACTACTCAATTTTCATCACATTCCAAAACAAATTCTTATTGTCAGTTTCCAGCTCTTAACTGTTCTCTATTATTAAATATATTTTCAGCTATCCTCTAAAATTTACTATATTTTACACCACAGCCTTTTTTTGTAGAAATTGCTTATTGCCTGTTGCCTACTTGGGCAATTGTCTTAAGTCAATGGCCTAATCAATTACCTAGTTAGATTGGAAATACCACACTTTTTAAATTAAATGTATTGTACATCTTAAGTATACACAATGAACACTTTCATCATAGATACTTTCTATCTGTACATGATTTTCCTCAATTACTTTTCCCCCATTCCTTTCCCTTCCTTCAATCCCTTTTCATCTCCTTATTTACAAAAGCTTTGTTTCCATTTTTTCCTCTCTTTTCATTTTTTCTTTTCTCCTTCCTTTCCCCCTCCCCTCTCTATTACTCCCCTTTCCAACTGAGCACTTTCTCCTGCTTCACAATATCTATTACACATTTTGGTCCTTATTAACACTTTCAGAGTCTCACAAAAAGAAACGATTTTATAGTGGGCAAAATTAACAAGTAGAACCTGTTAAATCAATTAAACATATTTGTTGAATATTTTCAATTTCAGGTGCTTATCTTCATTAATTCTTTCTAATGACAGAAATAATACATTTTATTCAATCACTATATAATCGCTGAAATATCTTATGATTATCACACTGATACTTTTATTTTTTCACAACTTACAATTTTTTTGTTTTGTCCTTCCAGAGCAACTGTCAATTATGATTCATTGTTAAATTTGCAGCAGAGAACTGCTTTCTTCATCTGCACTTGACTGAACTTTAGTAGCTTTCTTTAACTTTATAAATGTGTCTATCGGTGTTACCTAAAGTAGAAAAGTACTTCAATTATAATAAAACCACACATATTTCAATTAATTACTATTACAGTTTACCCAGTTGTAAGTAACTCATGCTATTTTTACACAATATCCAAATAAACACATTGTCAAGTTTCAGTAGTAGACAGAAAATCACTTGAAATTAATCAATGCTTTGCAACTGAGTACATTAATAATGTTTATGTGTAATAACAGACAGTGCAGAGATCTAGGCACTGTAACAACAGCTAACGTGGTATAATGGTTCAGGTGAAAAGTGTCCCTGCAAAATAATAAAATTGTTTTCAGGAGAAAAAAAGTTTCAATGCCCTGATTTTTAAGGTAAAATCAATTAAAATAGAAATACTTAAAATTCATGTCTGTATACTAGCTACATTTCAAGTGCTCAATAGCTGCTTGGCACTAGTATCTGCTATACTGGGCAACACAATCTTACAGCAGCTAGTGTAGGAATGTGTATGAGCAGTGCAATGGTTGGTACATTGTGTCAGTTTAAGAAATTTAGAAGTTTGAGGGACTCCTTGAGGAGTAAGTGTGCTTACTTTGTACACATTCTCAGCATGTGCAAACACCACCACAGGGGTGCTGTGAGTGCTATACCCTCCCTGAGGTGGGGAATGGTGGCCTGACTGCAAAGTAAGGAAAGAGAAGAGGCTTGTTCTCCCCTCGATTTGCTCTTGTGGCTTTCGCTGTCTTCTGCAGCTTTAATTTGTTATACCTGTGCCATCCACCCTACCTTGGAGCCTGCAGAGATAATGGACTGAAACTCCACAAACTGTGATCTAAATAAACATTCCCTGTATTGATTTTGAGTGTGGGTTATTTTGTCCCAGCAATGAGATAAAAATAACTAAGACGGGTAGCATTTGATTAATTGCATTGAAGAGAGGGAATTATAGAGAAAATGGAGAATGGAGATGCCCAAGGTCTTATATACAAAAAGATTATTTATGTAAAATATATATTTATTACTGAATACTAAGTATTTGATCAACAATAATAGGTGTATCAAAAGATTTTTTGGTTTGCTTCTGTATGCTTTATATAAACTATGTTTTCTAAATAAAATGTCATAAATGCATTTTTAATAAATCATTAAAGAATGCTAAATGACTTGGGATTCATATATGTTGTATCTTGTCACTGTCTAATTTAGATAAATAATTTGAAATGTTACTCATTCTCTGCAGTGTTTCCACATAGCATTTTCAATTAAATGCTCCCACGCACAAAGACTTCTTAAACAGGAACTCCAGTAGTTCAGGAAATAATAACAAGAATCAACTAAAAGGACTGCATCAAATTAAAAGACCTCTTAACAGCAAAGGAAAGAATCCCAGAGTAATAAGACATCTTATAGAATTAAAGAATATATTTTCCAGCTACTCTACCAACCAAAGATTGATATTTTCAATGTCAAGGAACCAAAAAACAACCAAACACACACACACACACACACACACACACACACACAAACAATAACCCAGGCAATAAATTGGCAAATGAATTGAACAGATATTTCTCAAAATAAGAGGTAAAAATAGCCATAAGTATTTGAAAATATGTTCAATATCTTTAGCTATTAAGGAACTACAAATCAAAATTACATTGAAATTCCATTTAATCCCAGACAGAAGGGCTATCATCAAGAATGCAAAATGCAGTAAATGCTGTTAAGTGTGTGGAAAAGGAGTCCTTCCATACTATTGGTGAGAATATAAGTTAATACAGTCATTATGGATATCAGTATGGAGAGTCCTCAAAAAAACTAAAACTCAAACTTCGTATGACCCTGCTATACTGTTCCTTGACACATATCCAAAGGATTAAGTTTAACACACTATAGAAATACATGCATATCTACATTTCTTCTGGCATAATTCACAATAGTCAAGAGCAGAACAAGGTAACTCTCAACAAATGAATGAATAAAGAAAATGTAATATGTAAATACATGTTAATCATATAAACATAAAGAATAAAATTATGGTATTTGCAGGAAAATGGATGGAACTGGAGATTATCACATCAAGTGAAATCAATTAGAGTCTGAAAGATGAGCACTGCAGGTTTTCCCTAAGATGTGAAACCAAAAAAAAAAAAAAGATGAAAGTAGAAGGGAGAGTATTATTAAAGAAAAGGAAGGGAATAAATGTAAAAGGGGAGGAAGACATAAAGAAAGCTAATGGAGGGCTGGATAAATGTTATAAGAACGTATGAAAATACCACATTAAAATCCAATATTTTATGAAACATATGCACTAATAAAAAAACACTGAAAAAATGTTTTAAATGATGCCATGTGAATATATGTATCTAGTACCTAGTTATAATTTTGTCACGAACCACTTAAGTTTCACTTTAGAGAAAGCATTTGAAACTGATTCTCAATGCCACTGTGACACAAAGACTAAAATTAGTTTGTTTGACAAGATGTTGCCTTCACTTTTCTCATCACAAATACTTGGCTACACTGGCAGGAGGATAAAATACACAGATAACAAAATTGACTGAGATGTGGTAATGTACAGCTACATTTTGACTTTTGACCTATAAAGTAAACCTGTAAAACAAAAAAGTTACAGAATTTAAAGTTCCTTAAGTAAGCTGGAATGCAAGGTTTTCTATGGTTCTCCATACTACAACCTGAATTTTATTTTATGTCCCCATTAAAGGAGAGAGTGGGGGGAGAAGCCTTAAAAACAGCATTCTCAACTGATTAATTTAAAACTCCCAGTACTATCCAGGTGAAAATGTGCCTTTCTGCAATCTTAATACACCAGTTCACAATCACAATTACATGAACATCATTGCCACACGTTATCTGTAATCTCTCGATCAGACCTCCTCTAATGCTTTCCTGGTCACACAATTAATAAAGTGTTTAAAGTTTAAAACTACAGCTACTTATGCTTTGTTTTAGTTCCAACTCCATCACCTAATATTTTGTACAAAGCAACTTGTGATTGTAAAATGCTGTTCTGAATAGTGGATGACTGACTTGCTTCCTTATAAGATAATAAAAAGAATATCATGTTTAAGTTTAAAAAATGGTTTTGAATTCTTACAGAAGAAATTATGAGTTTTAGGGGCCAGTGGAATGTTTTGCTTCTGCTCTTGGCCTTATTGCTGGCGTGCCGTTTGGCATGAACATCAACCTTCCCACCACCTTAGCCTGCTAGTGTGTGAAATAAATTTTTCAACTGGACACTGGTATCCACTTAGCAGTATTGATGCTCCAGAAAATAAATTTTAAAATAAATTAATAAATGGAAGTTGCTTAGGAGGTAAACATCCTTAAAAATAATAATTTTGGTTTAGTGGCTTCAAAAGCAGCAACCCAAAATTCTATTCCTCCCACTTTGAGTCACCTGTTGTGCCGCTTCGGCATTATGCAACGCTGTGCCCTCCATGGACATGATGCTACTAACTAGTCTACTGCTCTCCTAGTGACATGGAATAAAAGGTAAACAGTGCTCTGTTACAGTGAAATGAAGACATTTACAGTGAAATGAAGACATTTACAGTGAAATGAAGACATGGAATAAAAGGTAAACAGTGCTCTGTTACAGTGAAATGAAGATATTTGTATTAACCAAGCACACTTGAGCAGACAATAATTGTTCTCCAGGGATAAAAACAACACCTTGCTTTGCTAGAAGTTTTAATGCACATGGTACAAACCATCACGGCACACAAAGTGAAATGAGGCAGTATAGTTGAAATTCAATGAGTAAACATGATGCATTAAGGATGCATGATTTTTGAAAATGATGCAAATCTTGATAAGAATTATAATGTTAGTGTAATATAAATGACATTTAAATTATTGACAATTTTAGAAAGTTAGTAGAATAAGAATTACACTAGTGTAAACAATTATAATGATGCTTTAGCTATACTGGGAGGGCCTGTAAATCAAATTTAGTCTTTTTCATGAATAAATATGCACATAGGTCCAGATGATTTGATAAGCTAAATATCATTGGTAACTTTTGGAAGGTAATGAAGCATTCCCTGAATTTGTTTGTTTGTGTGTGTGTTTTACTGAGACGTGGTCTCACTAGGTAGTTCAGGCTAGCCTTGAACTCTTGGCAATTCTTGTACCTCAGACTCCTCAGTGATGATATTACAGGCATGTGCCACCATGCCAAGCTATGCCCCAAATCCAAATTCTGATTTGAATCCTTAAAACAATACAACATTTAAAATAAGGCTAACTTTTTGAATTGTACCATTCTATTAATGCTTACAAAATATAAATATGCTGAATTAATACTCATAATACAATATGTATGATATTGAGCAATAATATCTAATGACTAATAATCTTGGGCACAAAAGCAATAAGAAAGCAAGCCTCACAAGCAATTTTGAGTATTTGCATCACATTTGTAGAACTCAACTGATACTTCTGTGATTGAACCAGAAGAGATAAATCAGATTATCCAGAAATAGTAGAAAAAAACTTACAATGGACCATCAATATAATTTCTGGGTCAGAGTCTACCTTCTGCCTACAACTCTTTCTGTTCAAAGTATATTCCCAGATACCTAGGGTCTCTAAAAACTTCACCCACTCTGCTTCAGGCTTGGAGTCCAGAATGTCATGATTTGTACTAGCTCCAAATGCATTTCTTCTGATGTGGCTGCTCTTGGTCTAGAAAATGTATAACTATAGGCCAAACTAAAAGACCAAGCAGGGACATGGCTATAAACAGTACTATTTTTGTTTTTTAAAAGGATGGGAAAAGAAATATAATAATAACTACTAACAATTCTGAAGTTTTGCTCAGCAAGTGTTGCTGATACTTCAGACCTATAAATAGGCACTGTTATCCTCAAGTCTTAGTCCTACTCTTGTGAGGTGCCTTTTCAGTCTCATGTTCTCTATAACACTTTGATTCAAGTTCTGGAATGTCCTGCCTTTTCTAGTTCCTTTTGCTGCTTCTGAGATTCCATTAAAAATGATGCTTCATAAGGAACCTTCTTTGTGCTTGAAGGAAGTTGGAGAATCAGAGGTGTTTTTGAATTTTGAATATCATAACACCATTTTAAAACTAAGTTTGCTTCATTTCACAAATTAGAACCCACAAAACTGGCTTTCCACAATGTATCACATTCCACTTCATGTACAAAAGCCAAACACACAATTCATTTCAGACATGCCTTGATTTAGACTTTACTACTTTTAGCTATTTAGTAGCTACAGCTACTTTTACCACTGCATAAACAATGCCCTTCTTACAGTTTG
Organism: Dolichotis patagonum; assembly: GCA_004027295.1. NCBI lineage: Eukaryota > Metazoa > Chordata > Mammalia > Rodentia > Caviidae > Dolichotis > Dolichotis patagonum. Next base: position 12,899 of record PVJX010006647.1, read on the forward strand.
TCAAAGTTCACCTTATGACTTCAAGAGCCTAATAGGTACCAATAAGGCAGTAGATGGGGCTGTGGCAAACTGGTGGGGGAAGTGGGCATGACCCAGCAATTATAAAGTTCCAGGAACACAAAATAGTTCCCAAAGTCCTGCATGTGGAAGCAGGACTTCCTGCTAAGAGAGTGCTATCTTCTATTCTTCTTGTGAGAATTCAAGCAGTTTTTTATAGGACAGTCTATACATGACACTATCCTAGGTGTGAGAGACCCAAAAGAGAACAACCATTGAGCTCTTGGCCACGGTGCCTTCTTTCGCACTGCGCCACTCTTAGCTGGTAGCTTTGCCTACTTTTAGTTGGCCCAAACTCACTCTGCAGAGCATCTTTCTTTTCTTTTCATATTGTTATTAAATGTAAAACTTCGTTACCATTTCAACTTGTTTTAATCAATTCTTTGCTCAGGATAGACTGAACCTAAAAATACCTATAGAAGAAGACTCCCACACTCCATAACCTCACAACATCACCTTGTTTCTTTTAGAAGTCTTAAAGACAGTTCTTGTAAGATCTTGATTATGTTTTTTCCCCTGACTGTATTTTGCTTTAATTATCCAGCAGGAAGGACTAGAGGTGTTGCATAGTTTTATTTTACAACCTCCTTATTCCTGAATCCTCTAAAAATTCCTAGGTCACTTAGTTTTTTTATGTTACTGCATTATACACAACCAGTGAATTTGGGGTCCCTTTCAACATTCTGCCTATGTTCGTTTTGTCTTTTGCATAGTTTCTAAATTTTTACAATCAACTTGTGCAAATCTAAATCTTCCTTTACTCTCAAATGTTATTAAATACATGATGAGACTGTTCTATACCTGCATTTTTTAAAATGGTTTCTAGTTCCTCCATGAAAATATCATGCAATTGAAATGTGGGACAGGGAAATAGAATTTTAGATTGAAATTACTTTAAATTTAAAAAGCTACTTGCAGCTAGTGACTATTGTATTAGTCAATGAGCTTTGGTACATATTCTGTCATCCTTATTGCCCCAGGCAAGTTTTATCACTTGTTCCACTACTACATAGAGTCATGATTTTCAATCTTTTGTAATGATTTTAACCCCTGCGTTCCAGACCCTGTCATAAGACCCAAATTCAAACTCTGAGTTTGTTCGTTAGTTATTGCAATGCTTTCTCTTGTACATGTTTTTGCAGCTGTGTACCAAATCACCCAGTAAGTTAATGATTTAAGCAATAATTGAGTGAAAGATGGTCTTACTTTGTAACCAAACTGACTCCATTTTTTTCTTTCTCTGACCTTTTTCTTAAAGCCAGGCCATGATTTAATGAGGCCCTGACCTTTAGTGCTTGCTTCTTGATTCTTTTGTGCCCTTCATGAAAGAACACAGTCAGGACAGATAGGTGTCATAGAGATATGTTCATACTGTAAAGTAGATATAGAAAGATTTACACCTTCAGGCAAAAAAGCAGGAAATATCCCAAAGACATCTGTACCAAGTATTAGTTTGCATACCAGTTTATGAACACAAAAGTTACTCCTGGGGTTCAAGAAACTATGGTGATTATGAAACTTACGTATTTTTTTCTTATAGGTTATTTAGTAAAGACAATAACACAAAAATGTCTTACTTTTCAATTTCTGGGGTAAATGTTCGCTCAGGACACTTAATCATAAAAGAGTCTAAATCGGGTCCAGTTCAAGGAGGGAGGGTTTTCCAAGAATGTTCCCCATTATGAAATCATTGGGTGTACACCATGACACCTAGGGAAGGTGAATGTCTTGTGTTGGAAACAGAGAGTCAGACAGTCAGAAGTTGAAAGTGAGACCAGGAGGTAAAGGAACAAAGTGCAAGCACCTGAGCAACTAAGGGTGCAGTGAGACAAGCTGAAGGAAATTGGAGCGCAGATGACAAAGGATTAATGAAATCTGCTGAGGACAAAACCCTGGCAGGAAGCAATGAAACCTCATTTCTGTATGTCCTCTGCCCCCTTGTCTTCCCTTTAAGTTCCTTAATTCAGGAGCTTGCTGGGTGTCTTCTTTGCCTCTCTTAACTAACTCTCTGTTCTTCTTCCTTACAACGAATCAGCCACGTATCATTCCCTCACTGCTTGCAGTTCTGTCAGTATCATTCTTCACCACTCTCATGACAAAAACCCAGAAGGGCAGAGAAAGTTACAAAGTGACTGTGCCGTATATAGACCCTTAAAATGTCATTGTACTCCGTGGGATCATTTTAGGTCCGAGACCTAACAAATGATTATAAATGTATTTATACATTGAAATTAAATTCCTTTCTTGCTTTTAACTGACAGAGATGATATTTTGGACACATGTGCCTCCCCCTTTGTGCCCACTAATATCTAATTACCTGCCTCCTTGGTAATAAATACAATTTCCTCAGCACCAATAGCAGATTACCACTGCCTCCACTGTGTGTGCTATGCAAATTCCCTGAATTCTTGCCTTTGTCCTTTCCCCCTTATAACCTCAAGATTGCTACTGATGCTCTGTTATAGCTCTTAGGCTTGTCTCCCTGGTGTGGGAAAATAATGAAATTAAAGTTCTGTTTCATAGTTCACCATCAACTTCTCTGCTAGCTTTTCTTTTGGTAGAAGTGGCCACAATGAGTCAGGTTGTACTCCACAGGTCAGGCTATTGCTTATGACTTTGGTGACACTTTTATTTAACCTCATTCCAGGTTTTATGGTTCAGCTTGAGCTCAGGTCTCAGCAGGGCTCTCACTTATGAGATGGAAGGAAACTTCAGCTCCAGGCAGTTGGGACCACTGGGATAGAAAGGAGAATTCTGATTTTTTCTGCATGCATATCTATCATATACCAGCAGGATACATTTGCTGTTCTCGTGGTGGCTGCCTTGCTAGAAGAGGAATAGACAAAGTCCAAGTATTCTAGCCTTTTTCAAGACTGCAATTCAGAGAAAGAACAACTATGTAGCAAGGTACCTAGAAGTTATTTCATAAAAATGGAAGCTCCTCTGAGGATAGGATGAAGTATTGCATTTGTTTGCTTAAAATGTATAGAAGAAAAGGAAATTGAACTAAAGTGAAACAATACTGGGATTTCAACCAAATCATTCTTTACCACAGTAAATCTCCCTTAGACTGCAAAAGTAAGTCATAAAAAGCATTAAAATGAGTGAATTGATATGTTTTATACTGAATGTTTTGTTTTATAGAATTTGATTGAGTTTATGCAATAAACAAAAAAGAAATTAACATCTCTTCACAGTTATTGTATTTTATTGGTTTTGGTGTGTATGTTTGATTTTTATATTTTTTATACATTAATTTCAAAATCATAATACAGTTGATTACTTATATGTTAATTTTAAATATACTCAGTTTCATCATGAACACTTTTACTACTGATAGAATGAATATAAAAATGGAAAACAGATGTATCATACATAAAATCAGAATTCTGATCTGTACAAACACTCCCAGGAAGCCCTTTATCTTCTATAGTATCTACCAAGGAAGCTATTTTTTATAATAAATAGCCCAGGAAATGGTGTTACTGTAAGTTCCACTTGTAGGAAATCTGACTTCTATCTCTATAATCAATCCAGGAAACCAATGATAACCCCATAATAATCCCAAAATTGGTTCTGCATCTCAATTGAGAGCCGGGAGTCTACAGAGAGGTGGAGGTTGCCTGGGGTGAGTTCTGGTGACCTGGGGAGAGTTAGAGATCTACATTCCGGCCTTTGAGTTCCTGGGGAGCTACTGGGACACTGGACTGGGTCCAGCGGATTTCGGGGCCTCAGTCAGCCATGCTCTGTGGCCTTGTTTCAGTCCAGGAGGCGGGAACCTTGCTCGAGGACTCTGGGATCAATTGGGCTGGTCTGGAGACAGCTTAGGACCAGCACTGGAAAATGCTGAGTTCATATCCACACCCCTAGAACAGGGGATTGTGCCCCAGGGGTTTCTCTGGCCCCATTTCTCCACACCCAGTTTCTGCCTCTAAATTTAGGGGGCCAAGTACCTGCAAAGGAGCTAAGACTGCTCCATTAGCTGAGGGTTTAGGAGGAGATTAGCAACACACCCAGAGGAAGTTTTGGAACACCACTCAAACCAAGGAAATAAAGAAAAATGGCAAAAGGAAAGACTGAAAGGCAGGCTCAAATTACCAGCACATCCCAAGAAATCCTGGGAGCCATGTACATAGAAGAAAATAGAAGCCATACACCTGAAATGACTGAAAATATATCAACTGAAATAAAGAAGCAACTAGAGGAAACTATGGAGAAATTCAAATTAGAAATAATTGCCCAGGTAAAGGAAGAAATGATAAAAGTAGTGAAAGAAATAGTGAACACATCTAGTGAAGACACAGCTAAAAAATTAGAGGAACAAAGCAAACAGATACAATCCCTGAATGAACACTATAAGAAACAAACAGAATGCATAAAGCAGATTCAAAGAGATATACAGGAAATAAAAAATTCTATTGAAAGCTGTAAAAACCGCCTCAGTGAAACTGAAGATAGAATTTTAGACCTCAAAGATAAGATCTCAGCTAGTGAACAGGAAAGGAAAGATCTTTTAAAAATAACAAAGAATCAGGAAATAACAATCCAACAGCTGCAAGATGATGCAAAGAAAAATAACATAAGATTAATAGGGATAAATAAAAAAGAAGGGAACAGCCAAAATGATATCAAGAAGATATTTACAGAAGTAATAGCTGACAACTTCCCAAACATGAGAATGGAAACTGACATTTGGATTAGTGAAGTATATAGAACTCCAAATAGCCATAACCAAAATAAAACTGTACCCAGACACATAATAATCACCATCCCAGAAACCCACCATAAGAACAGAACGCTAAAAGCTGTTAGAGAGAAAAGACAGATCACCTATGAAGGAAGACCTGTCAGAATCACAGCAGACTTCTCAACACAAACCATGAAGTCAAGAAAAACATGGAGTGAAGTATTTCAGATCCTAAAGGAAAACCACTTCCAACCCAGACTGACGTACCCTGCAAAACTGTCCTTCAAGATGGATGGAGAAATAAGATTCTCCCATGATAAAGAACAGCTGAAAAATTTCAAGACTACAAAACCAACCCTACAAGGAATACTGAAAGATATTCTAGATACACATAGGATAAACCCACCAAGCAAGGTAGACAATTAAATAGAATGGAAAGCTAAAGAAACAACAGCAGAAAGAAAACATGTCAACAATAAACCAATATATAACAGTTATAACCATTAATGTAAATGGCCTCAACTCACCAATCAAAAGAAACAGACTGGCAGAATGGATCAAGAAACAATATCCAACCATATTCTGTCTACAAGAAACCCATCTTACCCAAAAGGAAACCCATAGACTGACAGTCAAAGGATGGAAAACAGTACTTCATGCAACAGGAAACCAAAAAAAGCATGAGTAGCATCCTGTTTGCAGACAATGTGAACTTCAAACCAAGAATGATCCAAAGAGATAAAGAAGGTCACTACATACTAGTTTGAGGAAAACTTCAAGAGGAAGAGATAACAATATTAAATATATATCCACCAAATTCCAGGGCACCCAGCTATACAAAGCAAATATTAGCAGAAATTAAATATCAAATAAACAATAACACAATTATAACAGGAGATTTTAACACACCATTCACACAAAGGGACAGATCAACTAGACCAAAAAAACAGCAAAGAAATAACAGAATGGAATCACACCTGTGTACAAATGGACTTGATAGAGGTATATAGAGTTTTCCATCCAACAACATCAGATTATACATTCTTCTCAGCAGTACATGGGACATTCTCTAAAATAAACCATATACTGGCCCACAGAACATATTTAAGTAAATGCAAAAGAATTGAAATTATCCCATGCAAGCTATTGGATCATAGTACCATGAAATTAGAAATTAATGATAAAAGCAACTGCAAAAACCTCACAAACACATGGAAGCTGAACAATACACTCGAGCAATCAGTGGGTCACAGACAAAATTAAAGAAGAAATTAAACAATATCTGCAAACAAATGAAAATACAAACACAACTTACGGGAATTTGTGGGATGCAATGAAAACAGTCCTCAGAGGAAAATTTATTGCACTGAGTTCCCACATCAGGAAGACAGAATGAACACAAATAAACAACCTGATGATACAACTCAAACATCTAGAAAAAGAAGAGCAAGTCAAGCTCAAAGCCAAAAGAAGGGAGGAAATTTTAAGAATTAGAGCAGAAATTAATGCAATAGAGACTAACAAAGGATCAATGAATCAAAGAATTGGTCCTTTAAAAGAATAAATAAAATTGATAAGCCCCTGGCCAACCTTATTTAAAAAAGGAAAGAAAAAACTCAAATTCATGCAATAAGGAGTGAAAAAGGTGAAATTACTACAGACTCTGTGGAAATACAGAAGATCACCAACACCTATTTCGAAAACCTCTACTCTCATAGGTTCAATAACACTGAAGAAATAGATTCCTAGATATATATGAACTACCAAAGCTGGATCATGAAGATGTAAAACTGCTGAATAACCCAATTTCTATTACTGAAATTGAAAATGTAATTAAGACCTTGCTAACAAAGAAAAGCCCAGGCCCAGATGGATTCACTGCAGAATTCTACAAGAAATACAAAGAAGACTTAATGCCGACACTCCTCAAACTCTTCAGTGAAATTGAAAGGGAAGCAATTCTTCCTAAGTCATTCCTGGAAGCAAATATTACTCTAGTACCAAAACCTGAGAAAGACCCAACTAAAAAAGAGAACTATAGGCCAATCTCCCAATGAACATAGATGCAAAAATTCTCAATAAAATGTAGGTAAACAGGATGCAGCAAATCATCAAGAAGATTATTCACCCTGACCACGTGGCATTCATCCCAGGAATGCAGGGATGGTTCAACATAGGTAAATTAATAAATGTAATCCACCATATCAATAGAGCAAAAAGTAAGAACCACATGATCATCTCTATAGATGCAGAAAAAGCTTTTGATAAGGTCCAACACTTATTCATGATAAGAACCTTATACAGAATTGGAATAGATGGTCTTTACCTCAATATTATAAAGGTGATCTATGATAAACCTACAGCCAGCATCATATTAAATGGCCAAAAACTGAAAGCCTGTACCTTAAAATCAGGTACAAGTCAAGGAGGTCCCCTGTCACTGCTCCTATTCAGCATGGTACTGGAAATACTAGCCAGAGCAATTAGACAAGAGAGAGAAATAAAAGGAGTAAAGATGGGAAAAGAGGAAGTTAAATTATCATTATTTGCAGATGACATATACTTTACATAGAAGACCCCCAAAACACCATTGAAAAACTCCTAGATATAATAAATAAATTGAGCAATGTAGCTGGATACAAAGTCAATACTCAAAAATCAACAGCATTCCTATATCCTAACAACAAAAATACTGAAAAAGAGGTAAGAGAAGCCACACCCTTCACACTAGCATCCAAGAAATTGAAATACTTAGGAATTAATCTCATGAAAGAAGTAAAAGAGCTATACAAGGAAAATTATAATGCCCTGAAAAAAGAAATTGAAGAGGACCTCAGAAAATTGACATCCCCTGTTCATGGATAGGAAGAACAAACATTGTGAAAATGGCCATTCTCCCAAAATTACTATACAGATTCAATGCAATCCCAATCAAAATACCATGACGATACCTCATAGATCTAGAGAAATCACTGCTAAAATTCATCTGGAATCAGAAGAGACCTAGAATAGCAAAGGCATTCTAAGCTGCAAAGGGAAGGCAGGAGGCATCACAGTCCCTGATTTGAAATTATACTACAAAGCTACAGTAATAAAATCAACATGGTACTGGAATAAAAACAGACCTGAAGATCAATGGAATAGATTGGAATATACAACCACAACCACAAACCCACCTTATCTTGATAAAGGGGCCAAACATGTTCACTGGAAGAATGACAGTCTCTTCAACAAATGGTGCTGGAAAAATTGGCTATCCATATGCAGAAGACTAAAACTAGACCCATGTCTATCACCATACACTAAACTAAAATATAAATGGATCAAAGATCTGAATCTTAAAACAGAAACACTAAATCTGTTGGAAGACAAAGTAGGTAAAAACCTCAAAGAATTAAGGATAGGTAGGGAATTCATGAACAAGAACCAAACTGCACGAGATATACTTCCCAGAATCAATAACTGGGACCACATCTTATTAAAGAGTTTCTGCATGTCAAAAGAGATCTCCAGCAGAGTGAAAAGAAAACCCACAAACTGGGAAAAAAAAAAAATCTTAGTGAACTTTCCCTCAGGCAAAGGACTCTGTCTAGAATTTATAAAGAGTTAAAAAACAGACCCCCGAAATTCAAAGACCCAATCCAAAAATGGGCATCCAAGATGAATACACAGTTCTCAGATGAAGAAATACGAATGGAAAATAAATACATGAAAAAATGTTCATTATCATTAGTCATGAGAGAAATGCAAATTAAAACCACACTGAGATTCCATCTCACCCCAGAAAGAATGGCCAGGATAGAAAAAACTACCAACAACAAATGCTGGAGAGGCTGTGGGGAAAATGAACTCTTCTGCACTGTTGGTGGGAGTGTAGACTGGTGCAACCACTGTGGAGATCATTCTGGAGATTCCTCAAAAAGCTGGGTCCCATTTGACCCAGCTATTCCACTTCTAGGCATATTTCCAGAAGAACTGAAAACATTATACCACAGTGATATATGTACACCCATGTTCATAGCACCACAATTTGTAATAGCCAGATCTTGGAAACAACCTAAGTGCCCATCAACTGAGGAATGGATAAAAAAGTTGTGGCATTTTTGTACAATGAGTTACTACTCAGCTATAAAGAATGATCACATTGAGATATTTATAAATAAATGGACATGACTTGAGACCATACTCATAAGTGAAATAAACCAGACTCACATGTGTAAATACCGTATAGTCTTCCTAGTATGAGAGTTGATAAGAGTATATAAGATTTTATGGTAAGCATGAGTCCCCATCTCATAGCTTTGAAGCCTTTCAGTGTTTTCATTCATCAGTTGGAACAGTTTTATTCTGTTTTGTTTGACTATATCATGTGTGATGGTATGAACAGCTGTTTTGAAGAAAACAAAACATTATGACAGCTATTGCTGATTTAATATCATCCTTCTTAGAAGTCCTACTATGCTTCTATTTTCTACCATTGGTTCTATCTATCCCATTGTGTCTTATTGGGATTTGAATATGTGTGATAGTATAAACAAAAATTTTTTATCAAAAATGAGATATTATAGTACCCATTGATCATTCTCTGTTATTTGGTTCAGAATGCCCTGTAATTCTTTTACTCTTTGAATGGTTTTATGATACTTTGTTATGTTTTATGTTATTGTATTTGAAACTATGCTCAACTATAGCAGAGAGAGAGATATTGTGATAGCTACTGTTAATGTCTGGTTGTCTTAATGTAAAGTACTATGTTGCCAATGTTGTCCTGTTCTAATCTGCTCTGTTCTGCCCTCCTTTGTTTTATTCTCTTTAAAATAAAAGAAAAATAAAAAAAGACCAAAAAAATCCCAAAGTTGCTAGAACCTGATTAACAATTGCCATGTATGAGTTCGAATTTTGTGAAATTTTACATGGGTGGAACCATACAATATGTTTTCCTTATTGTTTACTTTCTTTCATTCTGCTTATGTGTGAGATTTATCAAAGTTCTTTTATAGGTATCATTAATTTTCATTGCTATGGATATTTTATTACATGAACATAATACAATGTAATCCATTCACCTCACAATGCATATTTCAGATGCTTTCAAATTTTAGCTTACAGAATAAGGCTGCTATGAATATACATGTACAAATCCTTGTAAAGAAAAAAGCTTTCATATATCTATAATACACCTAGGAATGGAATGGATTGATAATGTGATGAGTATATGTTTGATTTTCTATGAAACATGTTTCTAATTGCATTGATAGATTTTCAACTGTTAATGTTATCTTGAGATAAACCATGCTAGTAATGATGTTTTCCTTTTCATAAATTGTTGGATTTTATTAATTCTTTCTGTCTCCTGACTTGTACATTTCTTGATTAATAAGAGTTCACCTGCACTTTCCTCGAGTTTCCTCATTTGTATGATGAATGCATACTTCATATTGTCATACTTACTTCATATTGTCAAGCTTATATGCAAACACAGTGATACCTCAGTTTATGAACTTAATTTCTCTTACAACTGTGGGGGAAAAGCTGCATGTCTGGTTGTGTGGCAAGGAGGAAGGGATCTTGTTTGCCATCCCATGCAGAGTTTGTAAAGCAAACATTTTACTAAATGTTTCTGTTTGTGAACAAAACACTTTGCAAATAGAAGTATTCATGAACCAAGGTATTACTGTGTTCAATTATTAGTTCTGAACTATTTATGTAAACAATATGAATAAAAACTTTCAAGGCATCTTTCTACCGACTACCTTTCTCTATTTTTTTATTTTGTTGTTGGTATGTTTTCCAAGTGTAAGTCAAACTTCAGAAAAGTTTACATTTCCATATAGATGAACAGCTTTTGAGAGCCACTGTGCACAAATGATATGAAATAGCCATTAGTGTGGTGATATGAAATAACTTTTCATTGAAAAATATTGAATACACTACTATGTAAGATCAAATCTTTCTGTACAAGTAGTTCACCTACTTGGATGAAACCATAGGATCAAAATAACACAGTGATTCTAATATTATTTTTAAAATGTATTACATTTAGCTAATGAAAGTGAGAAAAGTGTCATGTAATTTAATATATTTTATTGAAATGTATTTTACTTATAATAAATTACTCAGGTGTTACATGATCAAATGCAAAATTTTTGTCACTTATGTGAGTATATGTTTATATAACAAACACATAAAATACAGAATGATTTCATCACCCTAAGAAAGTTCTTCATGCTTTTGTTACGGGAAAAATAACCTCAGACCTTTTAGATGTCAGATGTGCTGAGGTCATGGCCTCTCAACATCAATAAATGAAGTCACCTACCAAAGTAAGAAGTTGGGAGGTATTATTAATCTTTCAGTTTTTATTACTTTTTAGTACTAGAGAGACAATGTGATATTTACAAATATGAGTCTGATTTATTTCACTTATGATGATAGTCTCAAGTTGCCTCCATTTACATATAAAAGCCTCAAGATCATCCTTTTTATAGCAGAGTAATATTCCATTGTATAAAAATACCACATCTTTTTCATCCATTCTGCAGTTGATGGGCATTTTGGTTGTTTCCAAAATTTAGCTATCACAAATTGTGTTGCTATAAAGATGAGTGCACATATATCGCTGTGACATGATCTTTTCAATTTTTCTGGGAAAATACCCAGGATAGGAATAGCTAGACTGAATGGAACTGCCAATCCTAGTTTTTTGAGGAATCTCCATACTGATTTCCACAGTAGTTGCACCAGCCTACACTCTCATCCAATTGTATAATAGATATCATAACAATGATAGGGAAGGAAAGTTCTCTAAAAGATATAACTGTATGTATGTTTAAGTGTGTAAGTTAGATAATCATACTACTAAGTTTTTATTATTTTCCAAACATAATAGTTTGTACTATCATTGTTTGATTTTCTACTTTTTATGTTTTGATTTTATAACTTGAACAATTTCTAAGTTAGTGTTATTTTTTATAAAATTCTGTATTATTTCTACTCTTTTTTCTGTTTTGATTTTTTTTTGCCTTAAAAAAAAAAAAGAAATTGGGAGAATTTTCCTGGAAATAAGAAGATTAGTTCTTGGATTTCCAGGAGTGTCCTGAATGGATAGCCACTGAGGTCTTTTTACCAAGAGTAATTTATATAACAAAATCACCATGTGGATTCAACATGGGTGAAATTACAATGAACTTTAAGATTACTTAGCTAATATTGATCCAACGGAAAAAAAAAAAAACACATAGCAAGACTATATGGAAAGTACAAAGGCATTCTTGAAAGGGTTGTATCTAGATGTTCCAACCACCACTTTTCCATCTGATGCCCATCTGTTCTTATTGGACCAGATGCCACTAATTACAGTATCATCTCAATTTGCTGTTTCTCCGAGAGGGTTTGCAGGCCTGGATATTACATCTCCATCTTTGGCTTGGTTTTCTTCAGGTTTGTCTCCAGCCACAGTTTGTATGCCTCATTCTCTGTGTTGACTTCCTTGAGGGCCCAATCCGTCGCTGACTACTCATTAATTTCTACCTAACTTAATTGCCTATAATACTCTTTGTGGTCACTACATACCCCACCATAGCTTATTGCCCAATTCCCTTTCAAATATTTACTTTTCTTTCTTTCTTTCTTTCTTTCTTTCTTTCTTTCTTTCTTTCTTTCTTTCTTTTTTTCTTTCTTTCTTTCTTTCTTTCTCTCTTTTCTTTCTTTCTTTTTTTCCCTTATTTCTAGCTTGTTATTTTATTCTTTTTCTATTTTTATAAATTAAGATTTATATTATTAAATTTACTATTGTCTGCTTTCTAAATATAAGAATAGAGACAAGACTATTTCTAAAGTCTCATTAGCATCATTACATGTTTTATTTTCATTCAAAAATCTAATTTTTCCTTAGTTTATTATAATTTCATTTTTGACTAAATTTAAATGATGGTTTTGTTTGTATTTTACATTTTTATTATTTAATTCTAAAAGCATCATACCATAGAGATTTATGCACCTCTATGTTTATAGAAGCACAGTTTGCAATAGTTAAATATTGGAAACAGCCCAAATGCCCACCAACTCATGAATGGATAAAGAAGATGTGTTTTATTATACAATGGGGTACTACTTAGCCATAAAGAAGGATAAACTTGAGACACATATAGGTACATGGTTGTACCTACAGACCATACTCAAGTATAATAAATCAAATGCACATGTGTAAATATTGTACACTTTCTCTGGTGTTAAAAATTGAAAGACCAAAATGTGGTCTTCCTTTGACTAAATTCTTCCTTTGACTAAATTTTTAAATGCTTTAGTCATCAAACTATCATTTTAAACTTGTGTTAGATATATTTTCAATGCAATACAGTATTCTTGGTGATTTGAATTCATTTTTATTTGTTAAAAATTACTATCAGGAACACAGCCAAGAGTCCCAATTGCCAATATCGAAAACCTGACCAAGAATCCTGATTCTCAGTCTCAAGAATGTCATGAGAAAAATAAAAAACAGAGAGAAGTGTCTTGTTCCAAAAATGCTGGGAAGTCAATGTCTCTGGATCTGACCTTTTCCACTCCCAAAACAGCCACTATTTATTTGGTCTCTACAATGTATGGTGGGGCTAACAAAGGATTACAATTCATCCAAAAACTCCGACTGCAGAGGTGCAGATAATCTTATGTTTGAGGTACCTTGAGTATAATCCTGTGATGATTTAAGAAGGTGTAAATGGTCTTATGCTTGGAAGAGTCAGTGGGAAATCCCAGATGAGTGGTATCAACAATCCCAATCCTTCCTTTCACCCCACAGGGAAATACACAAAATCAGTCACTGTGAATTTGTGGTCCCCAACAAATTACTACATGTGTGTGAATCACTATAAAAATGCAAGAGTGGGTGGATATCACAATCTATAAATAACAAATCACTCAAGTTGGCTTGTAATTCTATTAAAATCAATTATGCATTACTTTTTACAAAATGTGTCTATTTGATCCATAAGAAGGGGATTTTGAAATCTATAACTATCTCACAATTTATTCTGTATATTAATTTTCTTCTGTAAAGTGTTCAAATGTACATTTCACAATTATTTTATTAAGTGCATGTATATTTAGAATTGCCACGCCTTACTGAAGAATCGATTTTTTATTGCTATAAATTATTTCTCCTAAAAATACTTTTCTGCGTGAAACATAATGTATCTTAAGTCATTTCAGCCATGGCTTTGTCAATCCATACTATATTTTCCCCATATTTCTTATAAATCTCTATGTCTTTATAATATGTATGTGTATATATATATTTTTTTTTAATTCAGAAAAATAGCTTCCACACATTTGGGATGTACTCTGCAGCTCTGTTGCTCCAGTAATGAATTAATGGAATGAAGTTCAAAAAGGAAACACTTTCTGGAAATGAGGGAAAGGGGGAAGGAAGATAGCTACTCCAAAGATTAGGGGGAGCTATCAAGTAGAACATACATGAGCTTGTGTATTGTTTCCTTTTATTGTGTTGGGAAACGCTCTCCCACTAGGTCAATATTTGAAATTTTTCCCAACCTGGTTGGCTTTCTGGATAGTCACAGACAGACCTCATGCCATAGGATATTAACTCTGACATCATCACCTGTGTGCACTTGCCTAAGAGGGCCCATTAGTCTTTTTCAGTGCCTTCCATCTGGGATTTACAGATTGCTTAACAGGAACCTTACATACAAGGTTGAGTTAGTGCATAAGTAAGGTGCTAATACAGTTATATAGAGTCTGGAGGGTAGGAAAAAAATTATATATAGCTAAATAAGAGTTTTCTTTTAAATAGCACCTCTTCTCTTGCACTTTATTGAAGGCAGGGAGGGGTGGATAACTTGTGCTCCATACTTTATTTATCAGCCCTCTCTTGTCTTTTAATCTTTCCCTACAATGAAGTTTTAAATCTTTCTAGTCAAACTTAGAAAAACTAATAAGGCCTTTCCATGCCCACAAACACCTTTCTCCTATAACGTGTTTCTGTTTTTTGTCATCCCCACAAATATTCTCTGTCTCCCTAATCGAGATTTGTCAGTTCATTTGCAGGTAATTAATCACTAACATGATTAGTTTTACTAGTGCCAGCCATTTACTTTCTATTTGTCCCATATTAACTTTGTTCCTCACTTTTTATTTTTTCCTATCTTCATTTGAATGACTTGAGTATTTTTTTTGAATTCCATTTTTTTCTTGCCATTTTGGGTATCCTACTTTGTGTTAAATTTTAAAATATTCTGGGACTTATCCTACCTATTTTATGTTATCATACTCAATGTTCAATTTTATTTCACTATCTTACACTGTAAGAATCTGAATTGTTTCATTGATCCTATTGTTTCCTTTTGTGTTCTATCCTTTTAGCTCTGCTTTAGCCAAGGATTCAAAACTATACTGTTTCATTTTTCTTATTTTTTAATAATTTCTGTAGCTATGTTAATAAGTATAGTAGAAATGTGTAGTATATACCTACATTCAACATTCACTTTTTCCTCTCCCCTTGTCTCATAAGGTCCTCTATATTTTCTTACAAATCTAAAGTTCCATTTGATGTCATTATTTACTTCTTCAACATATTTCTGCTACAGATGTTTATGATTTGGTTTATATGAAATTATCTTTTTTTTCTTTTTTGATGAATATTTGTGTTAGTTGCATAATACTAATTTTTCCCCAGCATTGTCACAGTCATTTCAGTGTTCTCAAGACTCCATTTTTTCTAATGAACCAGCAATCATTACAATATATTTGTTCTACCTTATGTAATTATTATTTGTTCTAGCTGTTCTAAGATTTATTACTCATTTTCAGTTTTTAGGTGTTAGTCTTTGATGTTCTTAAATGTTATTTTCTTTTTTTTACTCTTTCTTAGATTATTAGATTTTGTAAATTATAAGTCTCAGTTTCTTGACTTTATAATGTGATAGCAAACAATACTTTTGGCAAGTCTTCAGACATTTTCTTTAAATAGTTTTTCTGACCCATTTGCTCTTTTCTTCTTTAATCCTAATTACATGTACATTGCACCATTTGTTATTTTGCCACAAAAATTGACATGCTTTTTTTCTTTTATTTTCTTGTCTTTTCATTAAGTTCTTTGAATCCACTTGATTGTGGATATTTCCTTTGCTCTGTCTTCAGGCTCATTGGTTATTACATTGGTGACATCAACTCTTTGTTCTCTAGTCCTGCTTTGGGTTGCTCTTGGCTATGATCTCCTGTCCTGGCCTCCTGCATATTCCTTTTGTCTCTCATCTTGTCTCCAGCTTTTGGAGTGAAGATACCTTACACTTGTGATAGATGAAGTTATTTAGGAAGAATTTCTCTCAAGTTTTCTTGTTTTAGCTTCACAGAATGCAAAATTCCATGTGTTTGTCCACTGCAGTATACCATTGTTCTGTCTCTGAAAGTCCAGAGGACTCGCTTTGGGATGATTTAAGCTGCCCTAAACCAGTGTTTTGGAGAACATTGCAAGGCACACATTAGAAATCTGGCAGCTTGGTGCACACATTGTGTCTGTGGCTTCCGTATATTCTAATCTGTTGTAATAACAGCCCAAATACAACCATGAAAATCTCATTACAATATTGGATAATTTCTTTTTGTTTCCTCTGTGGCAAGCTTTTTGTTCTACTACCTCTCTGCCAGAGATTAGATGATGAGATCTGCCATGGTTTTGTCTCATAAAGTGCTTCATAATTCAGACCATTAACTTTTACTGAGACCTCAGGCCTCTGTGGTAAAACAAAACAAACAAAAACAAGAATGCTGTAGATGCTGCATTTGTTTTTGGATGTTAAGTAACGGGTGATGTTCTTTGGAGACACTGATATGATTATCAAAACACAATATGCAATTAGATATTAAATTATATCTATAAGATTGTATAAAAAGTTTTTCTAATACAATGATCCAAGAGATCCTTAGGAATAAACATACATGACATGTTGTTTTTATCTATGTTCTGTGTATTGCTGACAGCTCAAATGTTCTCCAGTTAATGAAGGTAAATTCTTAGACATGTTATTTAGCTATATTCAATCTTTCTCACAATCTTAGAGAAACATGCTGTTCAAAATACAGAGAACACAATAGCTTTGATTAAGTTACATAATTTAGGGTACATAGAATTGAAAAGCAAAAAACAAATTATTTCTTTCTATCTTATTCTGGGATAATATTATCAAAGTTTACATAACTCTATAACCTCATGAAACTGCATCATTTTGGGGTCATTAAATATCAAGTTATTCTTTTCTGCAGTTGTATGCACAGACAGATTTTATAGCGTATTTTACCACTGAGTAAAAATTCAGGGAACAGAAAAAAATACATTACAATTGCACAATGTATGAAATAATGACTCATGTTTTAGCAATACATTTACTTGGTTATATAAAACACTGCATCATTAATTTAAGTAAAGAACTTTTTACTTACATGTATATCATTATGCATTATATGTAACTACATAACTTTATACTTTCACAGTAAAATAATGATGCTATTTCAATTTATGCACTATTTGTGCATATTTTGAAAGAATGAAGAGAGCTCTGAAAAACAGTCTTCTGACTCAGCAAATATGTATTCCTAGGAATTTTATTTATTTAGAATTTTTTTGAATTTTTCCTTTTTAGTGTTGCAAAAGTTGTAAAATAGTGTTTAATGCTTCACACCTATCAAAAGTAAATATGAGTATGCAAGATAAAAATTGTATAATAAGTTTGAATCTAGTCCATTTAGAGATAATTTTTGGTTATGACAATTATTTGTTTCAGTCTGCAACTAAAACAATTAGATTCCACCACAATGCTTCTTTAACTTATGGTTAGGAATCCTATTTCATCTGCAGATAAGGAAACCTTGGTTTTTATTTAATTATGCATAACTCATCTCAGTGAAGTAGTCTTACTGGTACTTCCTGTTAACAGAATAGCACATCTGTGAGTAAAAATTGCCGGAATTTTCATGAAAGCTTTAACTTGTCAAAGCATGCTAGACCAAGACAAGGGTTTTGCGTAGGGAGAAAATATAAAGGATGTGGTATGTGGATTCCATAAAACACTCTAGAGCACAGGCCTGGTACTTCCAAAAATAGTATGGTCAAAGTGATCAGTAAAGTTTAGTCTCAAATTATTGGTTAATGTCATAGCAAAGAAACTTTTTTCTTTTTTAGAATGCTCTAACAATTCTCCTGAAACTCATCACATTTACTCTGAATTATATAATGGAGGGATCCATAATTTTATTTTGTATAGTAATTCATGATGAAAACTTTAGATAGCTTTACCTACTGCACCAAATTTCTGAGTAAAATTGAGATGAAAATAAACATAAATATATATCATGGAACTGATAAGAAAGGAGATGTGAATTCCTCAAGCTGGCATTTACATAAGGAAATAGACTTGGATGTAAGTCTTCATATGCCCTCTAGTTTTTGTGTAATTTAGGCATATTACATAAATTGAACTTCACCTCTATTTTTAAGCTTTCAGATCTCATTTAAGATTAGAGGCACTATATATAAGATTCTTACTCTGATGCCCAGCACATAGGAGAAATGTGGACTGAATAAAGTTTAGTATATCTTTGATTGACTAACACATTAGCCTAATTTGAGGATGAAAATCATGAATTTAGAAAATGTAATTAAGAACTTTGATTAATACTTATTTGGAAATTATTGATAGAATATAAATATATGATATCTATGAACAATTTTATGTCAATGTAATGATTTTCTTAATTAAACTAATATGTATTAGCTCTGTATATTTTCATGTGTAACTATACCTTACCCTTGAGGTAGGATAGCAAAAATAAAAGATAGGTGAAGACACAAAGAAATTGTAACTATAAATTGTAATTTTAACTAGACTGCCACTTCCAGAACTCAGCCAAAGTTACCAAAGATATTTGAATCAGCATTCATTTGGCTAAATTTAGGCTCCTTCCCCACTTGATCCATTACCTGCAAAATTCCTCAGGAATACTGAGAGTCTACAAATTGTCTTAACTGAGAAAGTAAAGAGCAAGAGAAAGGAACAAGTTGGTCCTAAAAGAAAGGAAAAAGTTGAGAGAATCCAAAATGTTTAAATTACCTACCAAAAAAGAAAAATAAAAAAGCTGCCCAGACTTGTAGAATGGGATAGTACCTTTGAGAGAGGTAGGTGGCTCATATTTTTCCAGAGTTCTAGCTCTTTCATAGGAGCATGAAGAGTTCTCTGGTCCAGGAAACAATGCATCTCATTTTTCTCAGAGCCTGCACTTCACTTGAGTGTGTCCTACATCTATGCCGAATAAAACCAGTGCCTCTTATGGATACACTTTTAAAATTCTCTTTCTGGTTGGGGATTTAGCTCAGTGCCACATGCCCCTGCCTGGTAATCGTGAGGTCATGAATTTGATCCCAAGTAAAATAAAATAAAATAAAATAAAATAATAAAATAAAATAAAATAAAATAAAATAAAATTCTCTTTCTGCAATGGGAGTCAATGAACTTGCAGTTTATTCTGTGAAAGTGTGGATTAAGTTTCTCACAGACCCAGATAAATGACATTCTTGTTATTTCTCTATTTTAACTCAATTTTATGCATGGTTTCTTCTTCAGGTATATACTATAAAATCAAAATTATAGAATTCAGCATTAAGGTTTTTTGTTTTTTTTGTTTTTTTTTGTACCGGGAATCGAACTCACGACCTTGCGCTTGCCAGTTAGGTGCTTAAGCCACTAAGCTAAACCCCCAGCCCTCAGCATTAAGTTTTGTATTATCTATATAACTGCAAATTTTCTCTAACATTTAAAGTTATTATTTAAAATCATTTTATTAAACATTTTACACAAAGTAACAAAAGCAAATTACCTTATGAAGAAATAAATTCAAACATTTTTCAACACCACTAAAATTCTGACAGATTCCAAGCATAATGGTATCATTCTCTTTTAGTTGTACCTCAGAGAATAGAAGGCAAATAAATATTTAAAATTAAGATAAAATTTGTCTTTAAAAATGACACTGTATTTTAGAAATTGACAGTAAGGAAAAAGGAGGAAAGATATCTGAATGAACAAAACATAACAAAAGATTTAACATTTAAAAGGTCCTCAGTTCCTAGCATCTGCTAGACTTTGTACTACATCATTGTTACGGTTTAGATCGAAAATGTCCACCAAAAGTATCACTCATGCGTTCAGAAGTGGGGGTTTGGGAAGCTAATTGCAACATGGAGGTTCTGTACTCATCAGTGTATTAATTCATTGAATTCATGGCTAAATATTCTTTTAAGAAAGGGACCTCGCAAAGGTGGATCACTGTGTGCATGATATAAGAGTGTGCTCTTGTCCTGAGCTCTTCCCTTGTCTCTGTGGTTCCTGGCTGTGATGGGATGAGTAGCTTTCAAGCACCATGCCTTTTTGTTATGCTGTTTTCCCCTTGAAGTTAGTTAAGCATGGACTGTACCCGCTGAAACTGTGAACTGAGATAAACCTCTCTTTATTAAGCTTCAAGTGTTAGGTATTTTGTCCCAGTGATACGTAAGTTAGTAGCACAATTGTTTACATGTCTTACTGAAATCAGTTCCTCACAAAAATTATGTGAAGTGAGTAGATTTAATGTCTCCGTTGCAGAGATTTGGAATTCATAGTACCTAAGTTCTAGGGATTTATAATCAAATCAAATCATTCTTTTTTTATCGTAGTAAAATGCACATAAAATATATCATTTACAACACTTTTAAATTATAAGGTCTAGTGGTATTAAGCATACTGACACTGCTGAGCTGCAGTCATCACTATCCATCTCCAGAAATTTTTCCTCATCATCAACTAAAATTTTCTGCTCATTAAATAGTTCTCCATTTCCCTCTTCCTTTTGCAGGTAGTGACTTTAATTCTATTTTCCCTCGGAAAACTTGACTGCTGTAGGCACTGTACTTCATGTAAGTAAACTATACAATGTTTCCCTTCTGTCTGGTTTATCTAATTAAACATAATATTTTAATAATATTACTATCAAATATAATATTTAGTAATATTATATATTAATATTATTAAATATAATATTTAGTAATATTATAATATATATCAGAACTTTCTTCCTTTTAAAGACTGAATAAAATCTATATTATGTACATGTACATTTTGTTTATCCATTCATCCATCAAAGAACATTTGGGCTTTCTTCACTTGGGGAAATTCTGTGTGGAATATTGGGAGACAAACATTTATTCAAGCCTTTGCTTTCAGTTTTTTTGGGTATATACACACAACCAGAATTGCTGAATCATTTGTGAATTCTATGTTTAAATCTTGGAAATACCACCATATTTTCTTGTACAGCAGTTGCACTACTTTATATTTCTACCAGCAATGCAAAAATGTTTCAATACCTACAGGTCTATTATGGTTTAGATCAAGAATGTCCCCCAAAGGCTTCCTGCACTCAGAGTCAGTTTCTGAAAGGTGACTGAATCCTAAGGGTTACTTTGCTGTTAGGAGGTAGCATCTGGTTGGAAAAGGCAGGTCACTGGGGGAGTGACCTGGAGTGACCTGGAAGGGTGTATGTCCCTCCTATTGCTCCCTGTATGTCTGCTTCCTGGGCATTATGATATGAGCAAATATCGTGTTACTTCCCTCTGCTATGCTGCTTTTGTCCTGGATCTGCCTGAACATATACTATTAACTGTGAGCCAAAATAAACTTCTCATCCTTTAAATTGTAGGTATAGGTTGTGTGTCCTGGTGATGTGAAAAGTGACTAAGACAATGTCTTCACTAATATTTCTTTCTTTCTTTCTTTCTTTCTTTCTTTCTTTCTTTCTTTCTTTCTTTCTTTCTTTCTTTTTCTTCTTTCTTTCCTTTCTTTCCTTTCCCCTCTTTTTTCTTCTTCTTTCCTTCCTTCTCTCCTTCATTGCTACCTTAGTGTAACCATAATGTGAGTGAAGCAGTATCTCAGTGTGGTTTTAATGTACAATTTCCTAATGATTAGTGATTTTGACCACTATTTAATGTATATCTTATCTTCTTTGGAAAAATTTCTTTTCTTCTTGTGGACATTTCTTAATTGGCTTGTTTGTTTTTTGTTAATATTGTTTAAAATTTCTTTATATAATCTGGATATTAATAGCATGTCAGATATATGGGTTATAAAATTTTCCTCTTTTGAGAATTATCTTGTAGTTAGTGTCCTTTGATGCACAAAATTTTTTCTTTTAAGGATATAAAATGCATTCTTTTGTTGTCCATGGTTTTGGTATCATATTCAAGAAATTATTGTCTACACCAATGTAAAATTTGTAAAATTGTACAATGTAAAATTTGTAAAATAGTCTACACCAATGTAAAAAATATTTCCTTCATGCTTACTTTGTAATATTCTTTAGTTTTCTGCTCTTCTACTTAGCTCTTTGATACATTTTTGAAATTTGTTTTTCCTAATGTAAAGAAAAATCTGATGTTTGCATGTGGTCATCCAGTTCCCCTGTGGGAATTAGCATGGAGAGTCCTCAAAAAAGTAAAACTAGAGGTCAGATTTAACCCAGGTCTTCCTCTTCTTGAAATTTTCCCAAAAGAATTAAAAATATCATACCACAGTGACATATGCACACTCATGTTCCTCACAGAAGAGTTTGTAATAGCTAAATCATGGTAAGGGCCCAAATGCTCATGAACCAATGAATGGATAAAGAAGACATGGAGGGTTTTTTTATGCAATTGAATATTACTCAGCCATAAAAAGGATAAATTTGACACATCTCTAGGTAAATGGAAGCACCCTGAGACCATACTCTTAAGTAAATCAAACAAACATGTGTCTCTGGTGAGAGAAAGTGATGTTAAATAAGGAACAAAACACATACTAGATATTATCAAAAAGGAAGAAAATGCTCAAATGGGAAGGAAAACTAGAGAGGGCAAAGGGGGAAAAGAAAGAAGGGAAAATAAAAAATGAAAAAAGAAGGGAAAAGTTCTATTAGTTTTTAAAATGAATTTCTGGACTCACTTTATCCTCTATCCATTGTGGCCTTATAGCTGTTGTCCCCCAGTATTTGGATTTGCAGCTGGTACATAAGTGACTTCCAAGGAACTGGCGATAGAAACTCAAATTTAACCCCTGTAAGCAAGATGAGCACTCTGAAATACGAGATTCTTCTGAATCAGAATCTGGTAGAGGAATGGAACCTCTTAGTGGTAAACAACACCAAAAAAATATTTCACATGTAGCAAATTCCAAAAAAATTTTAAAAAGGAATCAATTTTGAAAGATGTGGCTATGAGATACAGCCCAAAGAGGAGAATCAGAAGCCACTGACTTCATCAAATCGTGTATCAAATCCTGAACTGTCAGAGAAAAAGACCCAGGAATGTTTCTAGGCAAGAGGTCATCAGAAGATTGAGAAAAAGAACCAATTAGACTCTTCTGCAAAACTAGTGGTGCTTTCCAATGATTAAGATAAGAAGAAATCTGCATGAAGGTAACAAGAGATTGAGGAATCATCTAAAAGCAGCTTTAGGTAAGATTCATCAGCAGTTCTTTATGAGGAGAATTTTAATCTTGGTGATTTTTATGACAAATACACATTTTGTTAAATTTGATAGATTCTCTATGTTAGAAATAATCACTTTCTTTTATGATAGATACATGTTTTCTACCTTTCATGTCTAACAACTTCTCTATAGTTGATCACTTGTGAAAAACCTCCATTAAGTATTTCTGACCGCATTCTGGGAATGAAATCCTAAACTTCAAAGTTCTTTAATCCCCAATACCACCCAAAACAAACAAACAGAAAACACTTGTCAAAGAAGTTCATAGTGCCACAATACATACAACAAAAATAAAAAGAGGTAAAGAAAAGGAAATGTATAGCTTATTTACATGATTCAGTAAAATGAAAGTAATTTTTAAACAAACTTTTATAATACTAGAGTTATGGGAAGTATAAAAATGAAGCTAACTTTCTGTCAAAATGGGAGAGTGGAAAAAGGGTGAATACCATCGTATAGACTGCTAATTTCACACCTGAGGATTTAATTATGCCTGGTTTGATTGGCCTCATGTTAGTAAGTAAAATACTATGATACAATAGGGGCCATAAAAAAGACGTAAATTAAAAGCCCAAATATGAGCTAAAACAATCAACTGTGGTTAAGATGAAGACATTCTACTTAATTTTATATGTTCTGAGGTGGATAGGCCTTCTGAGCAGGAATGTGCTCCAAACATAGCTACAAATCTAGAAAATTAATCTAACAGTTTTAATTTTATGGAAAAGTAGGGAAACAAGATAGAAGTCTATTTCAACAATCCAAATAGGCATTTTAAGTAACTTGATTGTAAGGGAAAATTTTGTAATATTTCTGACATAAATGTAATTTCACTGAAATTCAACACAGAAAAAGATCAATAATAAGCAGATGTTATATATTAGTAGCACCTAACTACAACTGACCAGATTTTCTCTTCTCTTTAGAGATAAATGTGACAGGAAAATGATAGGTAGGGAGCAACAGAGTTGTATGTTTGCTTGCCCCTTTAAATCTTTCACATCAATCTTGTTGATTCCCAAGTTAAAAAGCAAGTGTTTTCCTTAAAAACCATTTCTCTTTCTATTGGAACACAAGAGTATTTGTCCAGCTTCTTCTTTTAGCACAATTTAAAATGATTGCACAAAGCTGAATGTTTACTGCTTCTCTATTCAATCTTTTTAAAAGGTGTTGTACATATTTAAGGTAGAAATGTAAACAGATAAAATAAATTTGGACTTTGTGAGACCAAAAAAATAGTTCAGTTTAAAGGGAATTCAGGGAGAGAACTAGGAATGTGGGAAGAGCACACAAATTTGTTCATGATCATTTCCATGGTTGTTACAGACGAAGGCAAATTTATTGGTAATGAAGTCACATCATTCTCTGACTTTCACATTTTGTGGTAAGACACTGTTTTGGGGCCAGGTATATAATTCAGCAGCATGGAGCCTGCCTGGCAAGTAGGAGGTCATGAGTTCAATTCCTAGTAGTTGATGGGGGGAGCTATTTTTGTGGGACTACATGCCTATCTTCTCTCTCCCCCTATGTCTCTCTGACTCTGTCTCTCTGTCTTTCTCTCTCTCCTTCTCTCTCTCCCTCCATTGCTCACACAAACACACACACACACACACACACACACAAGCACACACACACACACACCTTTACATTCAGAAACATTAAATCAAGATGATGGTATAATTTATGGGATTTAGTAATTTTACTCGAAATACACCCATATGCACTGTAATTCATTGAGCAGAAGTCATTCATTTCCTGTAATTCACTGAGCAGAAGTTATGATAGAGGTGAAGCAATATTCCGTGATATGGTATTCCAAGAAAATTAATAAGGAAAGTGAAGTTCAAGAAACTTCGCTTTTTATTGTCATGCAATAATTGTTATGCAATAAATGCAATCTTAACATTGTCACAGTTCATATGGATTCATAATAATGCACATAGAGAGCAAAAGTATGACTGAAAAAATGATTCAAACTATCCTAGCAGATTTGCTCTCTGGATACACTGGGAGGAGTCACTCAGATGCCCCAGCAGAAGAGAATGTGTCGCTGCAGTTGATGTGGGGAGTCTAGGCTGCTATTTGTTGGCTCCTTCAAGGACTGTTTGAGCCAGCAGAGACCCTATTTCCGAGGCACTACTGTTTCAAATGAGTCACAGCCAATGACCAATCTCTGAGAGATTAGAGTGAACTCTGAGAGATTAGAGCCATTTTGAGACATTAAAGAGCTATTTTGCCTCGAGAACATTCTGTGGGGCCACTGAAGGCTGTCTTGGTTCCGCATCACAGCTCAGCTGCTTCCTCTACCCCAGTCACTCCTGCTTGTTCCCATCTTCTTTAAGTGCTGATCAGTGAACGGTTTATAAAGGTTAACTTATAAAGTCACTTGGAAACAACATAATGTGAAGAATAGAAATGTATGTAGAATAAAATCATTAGGCAGAAGGACTGTATTTGCATTCCTTTAAATGAGACAAATAAAATATCTATTATAATTTAATTAGATAATTCATTGTAATGATTCCATTATACTTTGTCTCATATCATGTCAGAGGGCAAAGGTAGGTGTGGGAAATCTTTTGGATACATCAGAGGGAATTCTAATGTGTCACCAATAATGGATATGTCAGGTGAATGGAACTCGACATTATTCTGTGCCTCAAAAAGGCAGCATACATAGGACTGTGTGTGAGTGTGTGTGTGTGTGTGTGTGTGTGTGTATGTTGTGTGTGTTTGTGTGTGATGCTGGGTATTGAACCCATGGCCACACATGTGCTAGACCTCTGAGTTACATCCCCAGCCCAAATGTAGAGGATACTAAGGAAAACTGGGAATTTTTAAAATTAAAATTAAAATTTATATGGCATGGTGAGAGTTGAATTGTCTTTGTAGATTAAAAAAAAAGCAAAGAGGGCCAGGGATTTAGCTTAGTGGTACAAGAACCTGCCTGCAAGCATGAGGTCAAGAGTTATATCCCTGGTACCACACACACACAAAAAAATTGAAGTTTAGCTTTTAGTACCTCAAAATTTAAAACGTATGGGAAAATCTGGTTTTTACATTAATTATGTGAATTAGAGTGGCTTCTGATCCCATACCATCCTAAATGGTCTTATAAAAAGAGAACATCTGGACACAGACAGACATGCCCTCAAGGAGAACTGCGTGAAGAAGTGGAGAACAGGAAAAGAAACAGCAGGAATTCTGGGAGATGGTTGTCCTGACGCTGCTGCACAGTGGGCCAGCAGCAGCTGAAGGTATGGGAAAGGAAATTCCCTACCTGTCTCAGAGGAAGTGCCGGCGGCAAACAACTTGGTGTCAGAACTGCTGTTCTAAGGCATTCTGGGTTTCTCTGTTATGTCATCTCCAGGAAATTAATAAATAACCCCAAGTTTTAAAAACTGATTTTGTATTTTTGGGTATTTCAATGACATATTCAGTTATATGATTTGATTTCAGAAATCTGATCTAAATATCTCAGCATTCTGTATATACACATGTATAGTAAGGTATTTTGTATGGAATTGATTTCAAAGTCCACAGTCCCCAACTTGTTATTATTTTACAATATCTACATGTCCTTGGTTAGGAATAGCATTGTACCAAACCAAAGCATCGAATTTTACACTAAAAAAATAAATAGTCTTGAAATAAATTTGCTTTGAAGTCATTGAGAGCTGCAAATTTCAGCCTGGGTTTGGGGAACATGGCAACTTGATATTTGTTACAGTTCTTGGCAACAATTTCTTTGGAGTTAGCATAATTGTTTGAACAACAGCACATCCTGGTGATAATAGAGTGACTTTCTTTAACTTGAGCCCTATTTTCTTTTCTATAATATTGATATCACTCTTCTCAAAGTGGGCATGTTAATAGTTTTGATGACTGGGTCAAAAGATTTTGCAAGAAGAATCAGAGTGCTGATTTTATTTTTAAAAGTTTTTAAAAATTGAGAAAGTCATTCTCAGTTTTTAGTAATAATGATTTACTTTCTAAATACAGTTCTCAAGCATGATCTAGATCTTCAGTAACACATTAAAATGTCACACTGTTAGTTATTTTACAGATATCTTCCTGAGGCCTCACATTTTGCTTGTGCCATCATGTCATAATTTAAAGAAAAATGCTCTCTCTCCAAAGGTCATAATGCCAAGCTAGAAAACAAGAAGCATAGAAAGACTTATCAGTGAAGAGATGCTGAGGTATTTGTGAGAACATCTACAATAATAAGTGTCTCTGGTTGGAAATTCTGAATGGCCATTAGGAACTGGTTATAGTTCTGTTCAAAAGGCTATCACTTGTCAGTTAGAGTAACTACAGTCATTACCAAAAATGAAAACCTGCCCTTTGCAGAAAATGGCCCTGGAAAAGTGTGGAAAATAGACCTATTTCATCAGATTTTGCTTTGTACAGATTGCTATAGTCTAATAATTCATAGTTTGGATTCAACAGTAGTAACCAGAGCTAGCTAATACTCCAGAGACCTAAGGGCAGGTCCCCAGGTGGCTGTGCAATTCTTCCAGGACAGTATATCCCCTTCCTGCTCCTGCATAACAATATCAACCTAGGATAAGAGAAATGCATAATATATTTTCATTTTGTTTTCATTTTTTGTATTATTTTATGTATTAATGTACACTTTAACATGTTTAAAATTTCTTGTGTTAATTTCATCCTAGATCTAAACACACGCTTCAAGGTACTCACAACTATTCATCTCTTAAAACAATCCCAAGGGCTCAGATGTAATGAAAGTCATTTCTAACACTTTAAGGATGCTTGTAAGTAAGTTACATTAGTTTGTACTTTGAACCTCAACACTTCACTGGATGCTGGTGTTGACTACAAGGGCAACATGTTACTTTATGTGGGTTATGAAGAATATACTGAAGACAAATTTAATCTTTTAACAAATTACTTAGTAAAGCAGGATTCTCTGGAAGATACAGGAAAATAAAGAGACGCAAGGCAGGGGAAATAAGAGAGTGCACTATTAGAGTTAGCACATTGAAAGTAAAGCCAAATGATTAAAGTGCTGTATAAATTGGGAAATTCTCAATACAGTCAGAACAATGAGCGATTTCAGAAATCAAATCTAACTATCTGGAATTCATTGTGTTTTGCATCCATTTTGATGCCTGCAAATCCCTCAAAATGATTAAAGGTATTCAATGTTCTTTTGTAAAGTACTGTTTGGCTCTTTCTATTCTGGTGGTAAATTGCACATCACCAGCGATTCTATACTTATCAGTTCGTGAAGGGCCTTCTGCTATCAAATAATGCTCTCAGCTATAGAAAAGCTGAAGTGTAAAGCATCTTTCTGTTTTGTTCTCTACAGATTAGCAAAGGATAATGCATTAGACTATGCCTGAAGTAATCAGACCAACATTCTGATGGGAAATGATCTACGATCTGAGGCTTGAATGAACTGGCATTCCAAGTGGATGGAAGAAATAAAATCAAGAAGTTAGATTATTGCTAAAAGCATGCACTACTGTAATAAACAAGGATACCAATTCAAATTTTTCTATGTATGGAATGCATATTACGCCAAATACATAGTCTTCCTTTTTATTGTATTTTTGTTATTAATACATGTTTTTAGTAGATATTGATAGCATTAATTGTGAGGAGCTGGTACATGAGTGTGACAAAACTTAAATCTTCTTTCTGCTTTCATTCCCCCCATCCTCTCCCTCACCCATTTCTTAGACCCTCTTCTCTTATATGAGAAACCCCAAATATAAAGAATAAAATAAAAGATTGATAATAAGAAACAACAAGAAACACTTTTTTACCTTAATTTCCTTGAGTAGAATTGATTGATCTCAAGTTGCTGAAAGACATAAAAGACATGCGCATGTAATCGTAAAATACGTAGCACCTTCCAGGCAGCACTCAGAGAGCATTAGCTATTATTAGGATTGTCTTTGTGTTCAAGTGTTTGTGACATGCCATTAAATTCACTGTTTCTTTTATGTTTCAAATGAAAATAACAAAAGTAATACACAAAATATAGTGTTATAATATATACTAAAATTTGGCATATTTCTGAAATATTTTTATTTTTAAGCGATTGCATACACTAAGAAATCATTACATTGCATGCATTAATCAATAATCTCAGTTAATTACTTAGGATTTTTTTAGCTCTAGTCTGTACAAATGCAAGCAGATACCCCTGTTCATTGTCAGAACTTTTAGACCAATTAATTTTCATTTTCTTTTGCTTTTTGGAGCTTCAACTCAGATTGAGTTTGTGGTTTCACAAAATAGGTTTATTATTCAAAACTTGTTACATATGATTGTTACATATCAAAGTATAATCACTTTTCATAAATCAGTTTTGTCAATTTTTTCACGGAAATAATAAGTTGCAGCTGATGACTGTAGATTCTTGACCTCTTGTCAGGCTTGGACTTTTTACCTCATTGAATTGGCTTTATTCTTGTGTTGAGAAAGGAAATAGATGCAGAGTATGATGAGCTACACTTAATTATTTTTTCCTCTCCACCTTCAGCAATGACTCAGTTAAAAAAAACAGCCCTTGAAGACCTAACATGCAAAATTCCCAGA
The DNA here is from genome assembly GCA_004027295.1 of Dolichotis patagonum. Lineage (NCBI taxonomy): Eukaryota > Metazoa > Chordata > Mammalia > Rodentia > Caviidae > Dolichotis > Dolichotis patagonum. Next base: position 42,787 of record PVJX010006647.1, read on the forward strand.
GGTTCACAGATAACAATGCAATCTTACCTTCAAATGTTTTTCTTGTCTTGTATTTGTTTTGGTTTTTTTTTTCATATTTGGACAACTTTGCAGAGCTGATAAACTTTCTTGTTTGTCTGGAGTCAAAGTCTCCATAGACTTCTGTATAGGTAAGATATATTTTGAAGTTAACATGGACAGTTTTCACTATCATTCTTGTGCTGAGTGAAAATAAACATATTTTGGTGTTTATTGAAGTTTATTTGTGTTTTTGTTTTTTATTTTTAAATTAGGTTTTGTTGGTACTTTATAGATTTTTTTCTTTATAAATTAGATTTTTTTTGAAACAGGATTTTGCTATGCAGTTCAGACTGGATTAAACTCACTATGTAGCCCAGGCTGGCCTCAAACTTGTGGCAATTCTCTTGCCTCAGCCTCCCAAGTGCTGGATTTAGAGACATGTGGCATTATGCCTGGCCACTTATGCATTTGTAAATGAGATTATTTCAGTAGAAATATTGTAAACTTCTTGGTACAGTTATTATTTTACTCACTGCTTATGCAATTAGATGATATTTGATTCTGGACTGGAGCATGGCATCTGCTAAATAAATACTGAATTAAATGAAATTAAATTATAACACATCTTCAATAGTCCTTATTTGGAAAAATTATTAGATAATGAGGAAATGTGAAAATGTATTTTTCAAATCAGACTCACAAAAATCAAAGCTTTCTGTAGTCTCATATTTTAATACTAATTTTAAGGATGCATTATGACTGCAAAGCCCAGACCAAGCAATGTTAATCTGCAATTGCAGCCACTCGGTAACACTAGCATTTCACTGATGTTTATATTGAAATACTTTGCAGACAGTTTCATACTACAGTAGTCTAAAGTTGTCCACATCCTAAAACTTAGAATCTTATGAACATGTTAGTTTACACTTCATGAGGAGATTTTTCATGTATGATAAAGTTGAAGATCTTGAGAGGAAGAGATGATTCTGGATCATCTTAGTGGGGGTGGGTACCACATAAACACACGAACTCATATAACCAGGTTAACACAAGCATCTTTATACAAGGGAGGTAGAGTATTCATAGACAGTAATGGTAATACAATTAAAGAAGCAAAGGAAAAGGAGTGCTTAGAAGATACTCTGCAATGAGATTTGAAAGTGGAAGAAGAGGCCACTATTTGAACAATGTGAGTACTCTGTAAAATTTGAAAAAATAATGAAATTGATCTTCCCCTAGATCTTGCAGGATCAATCATGCCAATAATTTGACTTGTATCAAGCAAGACTAATTTGGAGCTTCTGACCTCCAAAGCTTTAAAATAATAAATGTCTGTTTTAAGCTGCTAGGTTTGTGTGGCAATTTGTTACAAGAATGATAGAAAGTTAATATAGCTGCTAAATTATTGATGAATTACTGGTTGCATAGACATTTCCAAAGATTTCTTGACTGGGCTTTTTCCCCCATTGATACAAACTCCTGAATTCTTGAGAAGCTGTGGAAGAACAGTATGAAAAAACAAAATCTTCATGAATTCTACCCTTAGTTAATTTGCTCTCTGGCAACATTTTCTTCTGACTATTGTCCAGAAATGAATAAAAATCTTAAAGTCTATTTTAAATTTTTTCTCAACAATTTTTTGGTAAATTTTTGATATACATAATGATAATGTTCATCATCACAGGGAATTTGTATCTGTGATATATCTTGCTTATTTTTTTTCTTATTCCCTCTGCTTCTGATAGGAAAGTGACCTAAAACCCTCTAAATTATGTTCCAAATTTGGTCAGAAGTTCTGTATTAGTTTGCTAAGACAGTTGTAATAAAGTACCACAAAATAGCTGGCTCAAAACACAGAAATTTATAGTCTCACAGTTCTGGAGGCAGTAAGTACACAATAAAGATACTAGCAAGGCCATGTTCCCTCCGAAATGCCTAAGGAAGCACAGCTCCCTTCCCTTTCTCCAACCCAGGTATTTTGTTGGTGTCTGTAGACAAGTTACTTTGTTACATGGCAGTCTGCTCCTTGTAAATTGCCACCATTTCTTCCCTTCTAGTGAATCTCCAGGATTTCCTCTATCTGCAAGTCCAAATTTTACTTTGATATAGTGACTCTATTTATATTGAGTTAGGAGCCACCATCATGATCTCATTTTAACTTGATCACCTCTGTCACAAACTTGTCTGTAACTGAGTTATTATTCTAAAATATTAAGCACCACAACTTCAATATATCTTTTCTTGATGATAGGGATATGATTTGATCCAAATCAGAAGAACTGTAATTTGGATTCAGAAGAACTAATATCAAAGAATCACATGATATCTGTAACATAAAAAAATCCAAATTATTTATTTTTAAATAGCTACAAGGTGTCAGTACAACTTGACATCTAAAAAAGAAATATTTAATGTTTAACCAATGAACATAAAGACATACAACACTTTTAATTTTCATGCTATTCCAGGATATGCTTTAAATATTTATTTAAAAACACAGAAACATTTCCTAACTTGAAGTTTGGCATGTCTGTTTTTTGAAACAAGAAAATTGAAAAGGGAAAATTAAAGACAAATTTTATTTAGCTTCTTTCACTAGCAAATGTCATTCTTTCTTTTAACTGCATAGCCACAAATCATATTTCACAGATAATGAGTAAGCCACAATTGTGGAGTTGATTATAATCAACCTGCATTGGTTAAAAAATCAGGAGATTAGAAAGTAGCTGAACTTGATTATGGTGACAAATAAACTCATAGTGATGACCATTTTTGAATACTCATATTGTTCTAGTAAACACTGGAGGATAGCAGTGAGTGTTGTGTGTTTACTGTGCCAGCCTTTTAAGGTATTCCTGCCTATACATTACAGACCGTTACAATCTTCATTGTAAACTACTACGAAAGCTGAAGCAGAAGAGTCAGTTAACATGTCCAAAGTCATAAACATTGCAAATGCTGAAGGGAGGGCTTAAACTCATATGTGATGCTTAGAAATGTAATTTTTTTCATTACTAACTTTATTGTTATCATTCAGATATACACAATGATCGCATTATAGGAAATTTGTACCTGTATATAATATATCTTAATTCCTTTTATTTTCCACTCCCCTTCTCTCCCTTCAATCCCTCTCCTCCTCCTTATTCATAAAAGTTTTCCATTTTATCCTTTTCTCACTTTTTTCTTTTCCCTTCCTTCTTTTCCTCCTACTCACTGCCTAGTTTCTCTTTCCTTTTGAACAACTGCTTCCTATTTCACAATACCTATTATACATTTAATGCTTACTTACACTTTCAGTTTCCCACAACAAAGAAATAATGCAATATTTACACATTTATCTGATTTACTTCACTTAAGAATATGGTTTTAAGTTTATGCTTATTTATGGTTGAGTAATACTCCATTACATTAAAAAACAAAACTTTTTATTCATTCTTTGGTTGATGGGCATTGGGGTTATTTCCAAGATTTAGCTATTAAAAACTGTGAAGATATAAAGATGGGTGCACATATATCACTGTGGTATGATTTTTTTTTAGGGTGATAACAAGAAGGGCAATAGGTGGGTCAAAAGGGAGCTGTAGTACTAGTTTTCTGAAGAATCTCCACACTGGTTTCCACAGTGGTAGCAGTAGTTTGCACTCCCATCAAAAGTGAAGAAGGGTTTCTTTTTTCCTACCATTACTCAAGCATTTCTTATTGATTGATTTATTGATAATAGCCATTCTTTCTGGAATGAGATGGAATCTCAGCATTGCTTTAATTTGCATCTCTTGGGCACTTTTTTACATATTTATTTGCCATTTCTATTTCTTTACCTGAGAAATATGTATCTGTCTCAGATGCCCATTTTTCAACTGTGCCTTTTAAACTTGGGAGGTCTGATTATTTTCAATTCTTTATATGTTCTAGATATAGTTCCTTTGTCTGAGGAACAACTGGGTAAAATTTTTCCCCATTCTTTGGTTTGTCATTTGATGCTGTTCATGATTTCTTCTGTTGCAAAAAAGTTTTTTAATAAGATGAGATTCCAATTGTTGATTCTTTGTAGTATTTTCCACACAATTGGGGTCTTCTTCATGAAGTGTTTGCCTACATCTATATCTTCACAATAAAATTTCTACAGAAATTTGGAATAGGTGGTCTTTCTTGTGATATGATAAAAGCAATCACAAGTCGATAGACAACATCATACTATAGCCAAAACTGAAAGCTTTTACTCCAAAATCAGGAACAAGACAAGGATGTCCACTATAATCTTACCTATTTAATATGATTCTGGAAATATTAGCCAAAGTAATTAGATAATACAAATAAAAGGAATAAAGATAGTAAAAGAAAAGAAATTATCATTATTTGCAGATGACATGGTAATCTATAGAGAAGAATCCTTCAACAAAAGACTTCTAGATTCAGTAACAAAATTCAGTCACATAGCTAGATACAAAGTCGACAATCAAAAATCAGTCCAATTCTTATAACTTGACAGGTTAGAGTTCTTACATTGAAGATCACAGTTTCTGGCATTATGATTTTTAGATTACAAAAATAAATACTCCATGACTATTTATCATCATGGTATAAAATTTTAAATGATTAAATCATCAAATACTAAAATTGAAATCAATAAACACTAAATAAGTTATGACAACCAAAAGTCTTTGACTATAAAAGAGAAATATATATAAATACTGTTTTCATGTACTAAATATAGTATATACTATGAACTTTTGTATACTATACACTAAATATAGTGTATATTTATTATATATATTTAGAATATATAGAATAATATATAGAATAATGAATAACACCATTGCATGTTTCACTAATTAGAACCTAATAATTGCCCTTTTGTTTATCATTGTTGAGAGTCGCAGGCAAGGAACCATAATAATACTGAACTAGATCACAGTTGATCTAGATGAATATACCTTATCAAGTCCCATTAACAAGAAGTTTAAAAAGAAATGTTTTTATTTTTGACTGCATAGTAAATCTTGTAAATTCTTAGCCAAAGCATGCACAACTTCAATAACAGACAAGAATAAAATTATATTATTTCTTATAATACTGCAGCCAAAAAAAATACACTTAGTACAAAATTCTTTCATTGTACTTTAATAAAAATATGCCACACTTTTAAAAAGAAGTTAATCTAATGTGACAAGATTACATGCACAGGGCATTTACGTGATGCAATATTTTCTAATTATGAAAGCAAATCATGACCCTGTTGTCACAATTCAAAAACATAAAAATTATAAACAACATAAAAAGCATTTTGGAAACAAATCTTTTATAGTTACCATGTTTTACACTATAAAATGAAAACTTGGCTTTGGATAAATTTATTTTGATATCTGTGTCTCAATTCAATATGCTTTAAAAAGACCCAACAGTGATGGTAATGATAAATTAAGATTATTTATACTGCATCAAATCTTCCACAACATAGTATAGATAATTAAAAATTTATAAAAATAATAAAAATAAAAATTATTTAAAATGAGAATAAATGTATATATTGAAGACTACATACACAGTTGGTAATCTGCTCAATATTCTGGTCAGATAAGAATCTAAATAAACATTCATTAGTCTCAAACAAAACATTATACTAGAATGCATGGGAAAATGACTATGTTTTCTGTAATTTTAAAGTTGAATGCAATCTTTTAAATTTCAGAGTAAAAGTAGCTCTTGATTATATAATTTACTTTAATTAGACTTAGGGTTGTGCTTAGGCCAGGTGGTGGTAAGCAAATGTGAGTGACTCTATGTTTAGTAACTCCAGAGTAGTTCTCACTTTCTCCTTGAACTTCTCTCCTCAGCTCTCAGTGTGCCGGGACAAGTTTCTCTGATACACACTGGTGTGTCCATAGGGAAGTCTCCACATAGACTGTGTCCTCTCAATGCTGTGCAAATGTCCATGACAAACTGTTCATTAAATATTTTGATTATCACCACTCACAGTGTTCCTAGAGCCTCCTCTGATCTCTAAATGAAAAAGGTGTTCCTCTAAATAAAAAGTAAGATTTAATTTATCTCTCCCATAACCTTTAGATTTTCAAACAAGCCATTCCTAGTATAAATAAGCTAAAAGGAGCTTCAGTCTTCCTGAATTACCTTTCTAAAGTGAGACTCCCACTGGACTTCAGTCTTCTACCTGATTTTTCTTCACCAATCCTCTTTTATGCTTCATAGATAAAAAAAGTCTGACTTCTTTAATTGGTGAATTTGGAACAAAAAGTCAGGTGTGCTCTCCTCAGCTTCTCTTTTTCTCTTTTTGATGGAACTAGTCTCCTTGGTTCACTGTCATTAGCCTCCTAATTAAAATTTTCCTGGATTACAAAATAAATTCAAAAATCATTTGTGAAATGAACAATAATTACTCTGCTACATCAGGGAAAAAGTGACTAAATTCATACCATGAATGAACTATCAGCAGACTCATTTGCTCAAAAGAGCTAAACCTTCATTTAAAACATAGTTGATCAGCATTTGAGTAAATTCTACTATATGCATTTCCCTGTGTCTTTGATCTAACTCTAATAACCTCAGAATTTTGTCTTAGGTAAAGAGCATGCTTTGTTGCACGCCCTGAACTCCTAAAATAAGAGAGGAAAACACAGTGGGGGAGTTTAAATCAACCAAACAGAATGCTCAATACTAGGATGTAATGTGTTGAGGTTAGTCAACCCCACGGACAGAAATTTAGCAGAGAACAGATACTTGTTCCAGATGGTGTTGCAGAGAAGATCTCAGCACCAGAAAGAATACAGGCATAGATACATCACTCACTGTCAACTCACAGAACCAGGAACTACTCCAACCATTACAGGTAGAGTGCTTGGAATGACCTACAAGTTTGTTGAAAGATCAAATGAAGCAGAACAAAGAAGGGGAAAATTCTTGAAGAAGAAATGGAAAAAGAGAATGCTGCTGGGGAATCAACCGGTCTTGGTCTTTGCAGCTCTGGGTGGAACATCCCAGATACCCCTCCAGCTGTTGTCCTAGAGACTCTGATGCTACAACTGCTTTCACTATAGCGTCAGAGCAGTTCAGATTCCACTGATGCCGCTGAAACTCCTACTGATGTGGTGGTGACCCAGTTGGGGCTGGAGCCTATTATCATGTCCTTGTGCTCTCATTGTTACCACAAGAGAAACCTCAGAAGAATAAACAAAATACTTTCCCTCCCTTCCATTTTCCAGTCTCTGGTCAGTGCATTCCATTGGCAAAATTTCCCTAGAAATCTGCAGGAATACTGGAAAACTTACTAGGTTTTTTCTTGTACCCTGACTTACATAGGAAGGAAAAGAAATGTTTGAAAGGAGTTGAGAACCAGAGATGTCAAGTGGTATTTGACCAAATATTCCATGCCCTGACCTTTTTCTGACTCCCTTTCATATGCATACTAATTTGTACTCTTGCCAATTCTGTTACACTAAAGAGCTGATAAATACTTGCATAATATTGTTAACAGCAATAGTAGCAGAGACCATTTAGTAATCAATATAGGTTAGTTTGATTAAGCAAGTATTTTGGCTGGGTATTTAGCTCAGTGGCCTAAGTGCCTGCCTAGCAAGCTCAAGGTTATGAGTCTGATCCCTGGTACTAAAAAAAAAAAAAAAAGAAAAAGAAAAAAAGAAAGAATTTTGGAGCTGAATGTATAAGTTCAGACCTCAATTCCACACACACCACTTTCATAATTTCTCCACTGTCCCTGGGGTATCATTTTTAATTTATGCTCCATTTTACAAAGGTACTATTGTTTTCCTGCCGTAACTGTTTTCATTTTTGACCACTGTCTTGGTTACTTTTCTTTTGTTGATTAGACAAAATACTTGATGCCCAAAATGAAGAAAGAAGAAGTTTATTTAGCTTACAGTTTTTGAAAGTTTTAGTCCATACTAAGCTGGCTCTAAGGCAGAGTGGCATTCCTGAGGGTTAACATTCATGGCTGCCACAAGTGACAAAAGCAAAAAAGGCAAAAGTTAAAAAGTGCACCTTCTGCTCTCTCTTATATAGTACACTGGCTGCCCACCCCTGGGTGGGTGCAGCATGCACACCACCAATCCCGGCACTACACAATGAACCAATCACAAACACTAGACTAAGTTGCCTTTGAAAGCACCCATGACCACATGAGGCTTTGGGTGAGATATCCAAACACAAACCATAACAACCAGTGAAATTATACATACTTTGTTTTTAGTTTAGACCAATAAAAATTTGTTTTATTACAGTGCTAAATGTTAATTTCAGAACAAATCTTACAGGCTAAAATCAAGATGTCAGTGAGGCTGTGCACTTTTCTAAAGACTGTAGGGAAATATTTGTTTTCTTTCTTCCCATTGTGTAGAATGTGACATTTACATTGTGGGACAGTGTCTCCCCATCTTCATCTTGAAAGTCTGCAATGTCCAATCATTCTTTTCTTTATATTCTTTCACATCAGTCTTTATAATTTTTTCCATCATTCCTATTTTTACTTTGATGCTATATAAAATTATTATCTCATATTTTCTCTTGCACATAACCATCCTTCCCAAATTGAGAAACAAATAGCTGGCACTTTTCAAATTTTTCTACTTTGTAAATTATTAATTTCATCATTCTTTTAATTATGTCTCAAAGTATATTCTATATCCTCATGAACTTGATTCTTTGCTTTTAGATTTATTTCTATTTTCTAATATTATCAAACATCATGTAACATTTGCATTTTTATCTCTAAAGGACACACTGAGGAATTTTCAAACAACCAGTGAAGATATGATTGAAAAGCATGTCTTCCATAATCCCATCAGTCATCTGCTTAAGTGACAGACCTATGTGTGAAACTTAACTTTTCATCATCAAATTATTTCTTCCTGACAGAAAATGCTGAAAATAATCTCCCCTACTTGGACAAAAAAACTGAATGAAGATAATCCCAAGAGAAAAGAAAAGAAATATAGTATCAGTCCCCTCCATTTTCACCTACTTCTACTTCCTCTAAAAATGTATTCAGCAAAATTTAAGCTATAAAGTTTAAAAACAATTATCATGTAAAATGGTGAGTACTCACTGCATAATAATAACAGATTGGAATTTATAATACTATATTAATGTAGCATAATGGCTTAACAGAGCTAAATATTTTTAATGTTCTTTTCGTATACGTAGTCTGTCTTGGCATGTCAACACATCATTAATGAAACTTTATTAAAAATTAAAATAAATCACACTTAGACCATTGTATTTGACATTAATGATGTGAGAGATGGCCTTTCTGTTCAATTATATTACAGTATAATTTATATTAGCATAGTAACATACAGTGCGCATTAATGTTCCTTAAGATTGAACTTGTATCTGTTGTGAAATAAATATTATAAAACATAAAAATTATTAAAACACTGAAATGCTTTTCCTGATAGCTGTTATGCCACTATATTTCACAAAATTTATATATTTTAACTCAAGAGAATTCAGAGAATATACTCTACTAGAATATCTACTCTGCTAGAGTATATACTATAGTAAAAACAATATTAACCCTGAAAAAGTGATCATCTAATCACTCATTATTCACTGAAAAAATACAGTGACCAATGCTATTAACCTACATAAGAAATATTCTTTACCTGTAGTCCTTGAAGAGATCATCCTTGCAGGCCTCCAGGTAAGCTGTCAGGTATACTACAACCCAAAAGGCAAGTGTAGATTAATCTAACAGCAACCACATAACAATTTATCCCCTTGACAAATCTTTTCTGCTGATTAAACAATGGAATTTTATGGCCAATTTCTTGAATAATATATCTGAGCTTGTTTCATGTGTACCTGCCCTAAATTGCTGATTCTATAAAACTGAAAGCTGACTGTAGCACCTTGTCAAATTTTTGGAGTTACACATTTTCCTAATTGGATTTGTTGATTTATTGCTAACAAAGACAAAACTTCCTACTTCAGCCACTTATCTGGAATTTGAAATTGCTTCCACCTGGAAACAAACTGTATGTGATTGAAAAAATATGAAGTACATTTAGCCACTAAACTATTAGTGTGATAGAAATGAAACAAGTAAAGAAATAAAATTATTTAAGGTCTGCTTTCAGCTGTAAAATAATGTTATTGCTATATAGCTGTTTGAGAATAAAAATAGTACTTGGCAACTCTTGTCACCTAAATTTTCTGAGAATAGAGTTATTTTTTCATTAAACTAATATGCAATCAGAATATGATCAACATTTTATAATTATATCAATTACAGAGCATAATTATGAGGCAATAATATAGTTAATATCTTCTAGATAATTAACACTAAAACAGAAAATAAGAAACTAATCCCACGAGCCTGTCGAGCATACTCAGGAAATCTCACTCCAAGCAACTGGAAATGTTGCACTTCTGCAGTTTTTGTAAGAGGGAAAAGATGTGTTCACGTTTTCCTTCCCAAATTGGATTCTATAATTTCTAACTACTTTAGGAAACAAAGATGATGACTCATTTTCCTTTTCAGACTTTTATTAGGTATTAGATCTTTGTATATGTTACTCCCTTAAACAGTAATAATAAAACATGTTTAATAATGAATGGATTTTTTGTTAACATCTATTTCTTATGATATTTGATATATACAGTTATTTGGAAATGTGAATCTATCTTCCCAAAGTAAATAAAAACAAAATATGTTTATGCTTAGAAATTTCTAAGTGTGTTTGTATATCTTCATGAGAACCTGCTGTCACAAAATTACTACTAAGCCTGGCAACTAGCAAACAGAATATTAAATTCCAAAAACTAGTCAATCTCTCCTGCCCTACTGAAGAAAAAAACTGAAGCTCTACAATCCAATGTTCTGTCAGAACACAAAAATAATGCTTTGTAATTATATGAAATAAAATTTAATTCATACCTCTTTAAAATAGTTTCTCAATTTGGCTGTGTTCTGCATCCATGCTGGTGTCTGTTGAATACATTCTTATATCTCTTGCATTCAGTGAGTGCAATGTAAGTATCATTTTATTATTCAGAAATGTTATAAATAAGCAAGAGAAGAGTAGAGTAGAAAAACAAAAACACTGGATAAAGTAGTTTGGCTAGAGCATAACCACAGGAAACATTGTACTCCTGCCTTGGACCTGCATTTATCTACAAACTATGTTGTTCACCACACTGGGATCAGATTCCACCATCACCAAAGGTGGAAAACAAGTTATATAAAAACCAGAAAAGCCTATTTTTATGAAGTGTCAGAATTTATTGTTGCAGGAAATTCTGATCATTGTGGAAAGAAAATAATACTTTTCTTCCAAAATCAATTTCCAAATAGTTGAGATACCAAGCCCACCACATCAAATCACTTCCTAGACTTCTGTTGGGATATGAAAGTTATATTTTGAGCTCTTACTTTCTAAATTCTAACCAAGATCCACAGGGAGTCATGATTGGGTGGGGAAAAAAGAAGCAGAAGAGATATGGCTACACAAGGGTACAGATAAACCTGGGGAATGCTTGCAGCCTTGAATGAAGAAATAACGTACTTTTCTGTAAAGCCATATGCACACACAAAACTAGCATTCTTTCTGAAAAAAAATTATCTTCTGGACTTTGATGCATTGGAATTGGCATTATAGTGGAGACACAAAAATTAGATTTGTAGCTTCTTTTTAAAAAATCAACACAGTTTTCCTATATAAGCATCTCTGCCAGAAAGCTGACAAAACATTTGCTTCATTTTTGAAAAATTGGAATAGAAAAAAGAGAATTTGGCTACAAATTACTGACTTCTTTGTTTTGGCAATATAAAGTAGTTGTGAGAAGCAGAAAAAGGAATCAACAAAAATAACAAAGGAAACCAAGGTTAAAACTACTGTTGGTTATAGGTAGAAAATATAGAGGAACCACACAAGATTATAATTGATCATTCACACAAAAAAATCTCAAGGCTAATAAAAGTATAATTTAAGTCCTTACATATTAGATCACACCCAGCCAAACGAGTATGAAAACCTCCTACAAAATACTCTTCTAAAATGGACCTATTATCCTTTATTTAATGCATCATTTCCATCATTTCATATCTTTATATTTTTAAACTTAAAAATGTCTAGTTGTTTTGGGAACACCAGCTGTTAACCCTGGGCCTCTGCATTAGGGTTGGTTTGTATGGCTGCTGTCAGTCGATATAACTACGATGTTTCTAATTATTGAATCCTCTGAACTTTTAATAGCAAACATTTACTTCATTTACTATCAAATGTTTGCTGTTTCTGACACACAGGAAAAACTCCACTATATATCATGAAAGCTTTCCTGATTTACCCAATCTTTCCTCCCCGTTATCATATCCCATGGAACTGATGTGTTTTATGGTAAATATATTTTTAAGTTATTTAACATATTTCAGATCATTATCTTTAACTATCTGACATTTACACTAAGGCTAAGGGTCTTGGTTTTCTCACTTAGGCTTTATATTTCACATGTCCTTTTACAGTTCAGACATTAGTCAGTCCTCTTTGCTCACTATGCAAGGTTTCTAGTGAACATTCTAAGCCCTGTGTTCTCATTCAATTATTTTCCAAAAGGTACAAGATCTCTTCATTTCTTTCTTGTAAGAACACTTGAGATTTACTCTTTTGGCAAACTTTTAAATGTACAATAAAATAGGCATAATGGTTTATAGCAGATCTCTAAAACCTATTCTCTCTACAGTCTATTCACCTTGCATATATGAAAGATGCTTCTTGATTATCACATTCTATTTCTCACACCCAATCCCAATCCTTTTCAGCCATAATTCTATAATCCCACTCAAAAAGTGGAACAATTTTAGATGTCCCATATGTGTGGAATTATCCCATATTTATCCTTCTGTGACTGATGTATTTACTTAGCTTGAAGACCTAAAGATTCATTCATCTTGTGAACAGCAGAATTTTCTTTTTAAGACTGACTAATAGTCCACTCAGCACTCTATACATCACATTTTCTTTATTTGTTCATCAGTTGATAGATGTTTTGATTGCATTCACATATCGGCTAGTGTGCATAGTACTGCAATAAATATAAGGCTGATAATAACTCTTCAAGATCTCAATTTAATTCTTTTGAATAAATATGTAAAAGTGGGGTTGCTACATCATATGATAGTTCTTTTCTTAATTTTGTGAATAATTTCTATACTATTTTCTAAAGTGACTGTACCATTTCTCGTTTCACACAAAGAAATTTTCAATTCCTTCACATTCTCACCAATATTTTTATCTTTCTTCTTTTATTTTGATTCATTTTATTGGTACATTTTAGACACACAGTATGATCACATTCATCAGGGGGGATTGGTACCTGTGAATGATATATCTTGATTCTTTTTTCCCCAATCCCTTCTCCTCCCTTCAACCCCTCTTCTTCTTATTTACAAAAGCTTTGTTTCCATTTTCTTCCTTCTATTCTCTTTTTATCCATTCCTTTCCTCTTCCTTCATGGCCTCTTTCTTGTTATTGTTGCTACTAATAATAATTTTAATTGGTGTGAATGTGATGTCACATTGTGGTTTTGATTTTAATTTCCCAAGCAATTAGTAACATTGAGCATCTTTTCATATACTTGCTATTTTTATGTAGCAAGTATATGAAATGTCCATTAAGTCTGCACTTTTTTCTGTACTGCTAGAGACTGAACTTGGGACTTCATGCGTGTTAGGTAGGTTGTTATGGCTTACATGTAGCTGTCCTCCCAAAGTCTCATGTCCTTTTGGTGGGGCTCTCGAGCAGTGGTGAGAAGGTAACTAAGACACAATGTTCTACCACTAAGAGACACTCCCAGCCCCTCATTAGTAATTTTTTTTCTCTTGAGTTGTAAGAGTTTCTTACATGTTTTGGTGATGAATTCCTTATCAGACATATAGTTTAGCAATAGTTTCTTTTATTCCATTGGTTGCATATTCATTCCATAGATTGATTTCTTTAATCTAGAATTTTAGTCTAATGTTGTCTCATTCAACTAGTTTTACTTTCATTGCCTGTGCTTAACCTTCATTTTCTTCTAGAAGGTTTACAGTTCCAAGTCTTACATTTTAGTCTAAAATTCATTTTGATTTGATTTTTATATAGTATGAGATAGGGTTCCAATTTCTTTTTTTTTCATCTGTACATCCATTTCCCATCACCATCTTGAAGGTAGCATCCTTTGACTGTAATGATGCTAGGTGCACTTTTCGAATGTAAGTTGACTGTTTATGAAGGGATTACTTTCTGAACTCTATTCTATTATTCCGTGTATTGGCTTCTGTGCCAGTACCATACTGCTTTAATTACTGTAGCTTTCTTGTTATATCAGATCGGGAAGTGAGATGTCTCTGGCTGTATTGTTTCTCAATACTGATAAGAAGGGTACATCCTGGTAACTGAACCAAAGTCTTCCTCTAAGCTATACCCTCAGTGTCTGTTTCTTTATGTGTATGTGTGTGTGTGTGTGTGTATGCATGTCTGTGTATGTGTGTGAGAGAGATTATGTATAAATTTTATAGTACATTTTTCTGTTTCTCTGGGAAATAAGATTCAGATTTTGATAGAAGTTGCATTGAACCTATTGATTGTTTTGGATAACATGAACATCTTAGCAACATTATGGTTTTCAGTTCATGAAGAAGATATGCTTTTCTATTCAATTGCATCTTCATTTATTTCTGCAGTGTTTTCTGGTTTTCAGTGTACAAAATTTTTCTCTTCAATATATTTTATTCCATTTGTTATTATATTAAGTGTGGTTTATTTCCTAATATTTTAGAAAATGTGTTGTTAAAACATAGAATTACATTTTATTTGTATAAGTTGATCCTGAAACCTTATTATATTTATTCTAGTTTTAACAAGATTTTAAAATGAATGGTCTAGAATTTTCCATACAAGATCATGTCAACTGAAAATAGGGAAAATTTAATGTCTTTCCTTCCAACGTGGATATATTTTGTTTCTTTTTCTTGCTTAATTGCTGAGTAGGACATCCAACATTATGTTTAACAGAAATGGGAGCATTGCTTGTCCCAGATCCTAGAAGGAAAGCTCTCATGTTTTTCTCAGCATTGACTATATTATCTGTGGGTTTTACTTTATAGACTTTATTATATTGAGTTACTACTCCTAGTATGTTGAAAATTTCTACAACGTGTAAGAGTTGAATTTTTCCAAATGCTTTTCCACATTATTGCAATGATCATGAGATTTTTCTCATTCTTTAATATACTAATGTAGTATATTATACACACTGATTTTCATACAAAGATCCATCCCAGCATCCTAAGAGTAAGCCCAATTTGGTTTTGATATATAATTATTTTAACTTGCTATCAAATTCAGCTTGCTAGATTTTTGGAAATTTTTATAAATACATTCTTCAGGATATTGACTTATAGTTTTGTGCGACATGTTTATTTGGTTTTGTTGTCTAGAGAATGTTGGTTTCCTAAAATATGAAGTGTAATATATATTATGGTTAACATTTAAATTTTAAAAAATCATTATAATACACATTTCTGTTAGCCTTCCCCAAAATGTTCCCCATCACTTGAAACACACTTATCCCATCATTTTTGCCAGTATATTTTTAAAAAATTATTTACTAGATATATATATATATACAAAATTTGTAACTGCATGGAATGTCTTCCCTTTTTCCCCCCTCCCATTCCCTTTCTCATCGCCCAACCCCTCTTTTCTTCTTATTTACAAAGTTTTGTTTCCAATGTATCCTTTTTTCTCTTCCTTCCTCTTTGTAACTCTCATTCTCCTTTCCTTTTAAGCAATTTCTTCCTATCCACAATATCTATTAGATATTTTGGTTCTTACTTACATTTTCAATTTCTCACACCAGAGAAACAATGTGATATTTACACATATGTGTTTGATTTATTTCACTTAAAAATATGGTCTCAAGATGCATCCATTTGGCTATAAATGTCTGAAGTTTATCCTTTTTTATGGTTAAGGAGTACTTCATTTTATATTTTAAAAATCTGCATCTTATTTATCAATTCCTTAATTGATGACCATTTAGGTTTTCTCCAAGATTTAATTATTATAAACTGTGCTGCTATTAAAATCAGTGTGCATGTGACCGTAATATGATGTTTTTAATTCTTCCAAGAAGATCCTTAGTAGATGAATAGCTGGATCAAATGGAACATCTAGTTTTATTTTGTTGAGAAAACTACACAATGATTTCCAGAGTGGTTGTATCAGTCTGTATTCCTACCAGCAGTGGAAAAGAGTTCTTTTTCCCCCCATAGTATTTCTACCATTTGTTGCTGTTTACTTTCTTAATGATAACAATTTTTTCTGTGGTGAAATGGAATCTAAGCATTGTTTTCATTTGCATCTCTTAAATAACAAGTGATGTTGAATATTTTTTCATATATTTGTTTGTGGCTTTGTCTTGGTTACATTGCTCTCATTGCTGAGACAAAACAACAAAAACCCAAAATTAAGGAATGAAAGGTTTATTTAGCTCATAGTTTACGGAAATTTCAGTCCATAATCAGCCTGTTCCAAGTTAGGGTGGCATAACTGAGAGGCAACTGTTCATGGTGGCTGTGTCAGATACCAAACATAAGAAGAGAAAAAAGACACGAAGGCAAAAAAGGGAGGAGCATGCTTCCTTCCTTCTTTGACAGGCAGGTGCAGCACTCACACCACCAACCCCAGTGCTAGACAATAAGCCAAGGACAAGTGCTAGATTCAGCCACCCTCATGCCTGCATGAGACTTGGAAGGATATCCAAACCCAAATCATAAATATTCTACCCCTGTCCCCCAGAGACTCATGCACATCCTTTATGCAAAAGGCATTTAGTCCATCTCCAAGCTTTGCCAAAGTCCTAACAGTTTTAGCATTGCTGAAAAGTCTAAGACCCAAGTCTCTTCCAAGATATAAGGCAAACTCTTAGCTGTGAGCCACTGTACAAATGAAAAGTTACACACTTCTAACATTCAATGGCACAAGATAAATATCCCAAAGAATACATGCAGGGGGATACAAAGAATTGAGACAAAAGGAAGTCCAAAATCCAGCAGGGCAAACATTAAGTATCAGAGTTCCACATTCTGCATCTGAAGCAATCCAGTTGTGAGCTCCAAAAGGCTTGTGTGATTCTATCCCATGGCATTTCTGGTGGTTGTAGCTCCTACAGCTTCTCTCTTAGGATGGCTTTGCTCCCTCCTGGCAGCTTTCCTTAGACAATCCATGCTCCTGGCATTTCCAAACTTCTGTAGTCTCCATTGCACTTTTGGATTCACACTTACAGCTTCACAAACTGCCCTCTCAGGGGCACACTACCTGGTCTCCTAGGCCTTCTGAAATCATCGTGGAAGATTCCGTATCCATCTAAAACCAGCATCACATGGATAATGTCAAGGTCTGCTGCCAGCTGTAGCAGTGGCCAGACTTTGCTGTCTCTTGGCTGTAGGGGTCAAGAGCCTGGATAATTGAGCACTCTAAATCTGACTCTGAGGGATAAATTCTCCATGCTGCTGCCACTCTGGAACCTAGTGCAACTGCCATTTTGGAACCTCAAGTGGCCACCTCTGCCATTCTGGAACATGGTGCTCTGTGGCATTCTCCTCAAAGAAAAATCTTTCACTTCTGCAGTTTTGAGGCTTCAAAGATTGGAGACATGACACTTCCTTTGATCCTCCAGGCTATCTTCTGTAGTCTTCTGTTCCTTCTCAGCTCTATCTTTACAGTCCACAGTTTTACTGACGCTTTCTTTCTGGCCAAACTCACAACATTTTAAATCATTGTGCTGGGTTCTTTCCTCTTGATTTGCAACATAAATCTGGCTAAAAGCCCCCAGAAATAGCCATGCCGTAGCCTCAACATTCAGCTGCCTTGAAATTCTGCCATACCAATTAGTCTGCTGCCCTTATTCTTAGTCTCAGGCAAAGTCTCTGGGCATGAGCAAAATGCAGACAAACTTTATGCCAAGCTATAACACACATCATCTGGACTCCAACAACCAAAGCAGTCCTTCCGCCCAACACAAAACTATCAAGCTGGTCTTTACCAATAGGATTACTATCAACCTTCTGGTCTTCTGAGCTTTGATCATAATCTCCCATATAAAAAGGCTAAGGTGTTCTAACTCTACTCTTTCAGGCAACACAGAACATTTCCAAACTCTTCCCACAAACCGTTCACAAAGTCTCTCAAATCACATGGTCAGGTATAGTCACAACAACAACCACACTTCTCTGGTACCAAATTTTGTCTTGGTTACTTTTCTCTCAATTCTTGGACAAAATATCTGACACTCAAAATGAAAGAAGAAAAGGTTTATTTAGCTCATAGTTCATGAAAGTTTCAGTTTATAATCAGCTGGATTCAAGTCAAGGTAGTATTACAGCTGTGGCAGATACCAAATGCAACAAGAGAAAAACAGATGAAAGGGGAAAAATGGAAGAGCACACTTCCTCACCTCCCTTATATTGTATGCTGGCTACCTGTCCCTAGGTGGGTTTAGCACTCATATACCAATGCTAGTGCTGGACAATAAACCAATCACAAATGCTGGGTTCAACTACCTCCATGACTACATGAGGCTCTGGGAGGACATCCAAACACAAACCATATCAGATTTGTACTTTTTCTAATAAATATTTCATTTTGGATGCCTATTTATAGATTGAACCTTTAAATTTAAGGGTTTTTTTAAAAATTCATTCCAGGGTGTAGATATTAATACCTTCTCTGAAGAACAACTGGATAAGATTTTTTTCCCAATTTGTGGGTTGTGTTTTCACTCTGTAGATGATTTCTTTTGCTGTGTAAAAGCTTTTTAATATGATGATACCCCAATTGTTGATTCTTTGTAGTATTTCCAGTGCCATCAGGGTTTTGTTCCTGAAGTCTTAGCCTAAACCTACGTCTTCAAGAGTTATACCTATTTTTTTTCCTAGCAAGGTAGTGTCTCTGTTTTAATATTTAGATCTTTGATCTATTTTAATTTTCATTTGGTGCATGGTAAGAGACATGGGTCTGTTTTTAGTCTTTGGCATGTGGAGAGCCAGTTTTTCCAGACAATTTATTAAAGAACCTGTCTTTTTTCCTGTAAATATTTGGACCCTTGGACATTGATAAGCTGAGTAGTATGTTTGGGTTTTTTTTTTTTTTTTTGCATTTTCTAACCCATTTCACTCATCCTCAAGTCTGCGTTTTTTGCTAGAACTATGCTATTTTTATCACAGTAGCTTTGTAGGATAGTTTTAAGCCAAGGATAGTCATGTCCCATATCTTGCCTTTGTTGTCCAGAATTTTTTTTTGCTATTCTATTTATCCCCTGGTTCCAAATGAACTTTATGTGTGTTTTCTCTAGCTTAGTTAGGTATGCTGATAGTATTTGGACTGGAATTGCATTAATTTTGTATAACAATTTTGGAAATATGGCCATTTGTACTATGCTGATTCTTCCTACCCAAGAACAAGGTATATCTTTTCATTTTCTGATATCCTCTTCAATCTCCTTTTTCAGAGTACTGTAGTTGTCAGTGTAAT
Organism: Dolichotis patagonum; assembly: GCA_004027295.1. Lineage (NCBI taxonomy): Eukaryota > Metazoa > Chordata > Mammalia > Rodentia > Caviidae > Dolichotis > Dolichotis patagonum. Next base: position 62,334 of record PVJX010006647.1, read on the forward strand.
ATCTTTTACTTCCTTTGTTAGATTGATTCCAAAATGTTTCATTTTATTTGGTGCTTCATGGAATGCATGGGTTCCCTAATTTCTCTCTCAGTGAGTTTGATATTTGTTTAGAGAAATACTATTGATTTTTTCATGTTCAATTTTTATGCAGCTACAGGAATAAATATGGCTATTAAATCTAGAAGTCTATGGTGGAGTTTTTGGGTTGTTCTATGTGGAATATCATGTCATTTGCAAATAATGATAATTAACTTCTTTGCTATCCTCATTGTTTTTATTTTTTCTCTTTCCTAACTGCTCTGCTAATGTTTCCAGAACTATATTGCACAGGCATAACAACAGTGGACATGCTTGTCATGTTCCTGATTATAGAGTGAAAGCTTTCATTTTTTGACCTTTTAGTATGATGTTGGCTGTTGCTTTGTCATAGCTGTTTTTCACCACATTGAGATGAAGACATTTATTCCAGCCTTCTGTAGAGTTTCTAACATGAATGGATAGTGGACTTTGTCAGATGCCTTCTCTGTATTTATTGAGATGATCATATGGTTTTTGTGCTTGGCTCTGTTAATAGGGTTCATTAGTTTATTGATTTTCATATGTTGAACCATCCCTGCATTTTTGGGATGAATCATATTTCATCATGGTATATAATCTTCTGGATGATTTGCTGTATTCTGTTTGCCAGTGTCTTGTTGGAAATTTTTGCATTGATGTTCAACAAGGAGATTAGCCTGTACTTGTCTTTTTTGGTTGGCTCCTTCTCTGATTTTGGTATTAGAGTAACACTTATTTCTAGGAATAACTTTTGGAGTTTTCCTTCCCTTTCAATTTCATTAAAAATTTGAGGTGTAGTAGCATTAGGTCTTCTCTAAATTTCTCTTGTAAAATTCAGATTCATCAGGACCTGGGTTTTTCAAGTACATAAGTTTTTAAATTCCATTTTCATTTCATTGGCTGATGTTGGGTTATTTAGACAATCCATGTCTTCTTGATTCAGCATTGATTCCCCCATCTAAAGAAATAGACTGGCACAATGGATCCCAAAACAAGATCCAAAAATATGCTGCATTCAAGAAACACATCTAGCTCAAAATGAAAGGCTGGGATTGTATTTTGCTTCTGCGTCTTGTCATTTTCTATTTTTAAAAAAATTTAATTTGTTTCCCATGTTGTTGTTTGTATTTTTCTTATGTTAGATAACTTTATAACTAATTTTGAGGGTCTCTAGGAAATTTATTCTTCTGATATGTCTTCTAGGTGTACCTGGGTGTTATGCTTTGTGTCTATCTCATGACCCTATTTTCTCAGTTTATTAGAGATGAGGAGTTGGTATATATTTGGCTTAACACTCAGTCCTTTGGTACTGGACTATGGGGATGATTATGATCTCAGAGTATCATTCTCATACTGACTTCAAGTATGGCATCCTGGCTAAAGTATTACAATTAACAATAACAATATTATCAAACATAGTTTAGAAACTTAAACTCTGTAGTAACTGCTATTTTGGTATCTTAACCCTAAAACAAGATCTATATTTATATAACAACATCCAACATAGAAGAGGAACATGTATACAATGAGTTTTCCCTGATAAGATAATTTTATCCTTGAGGAATAGGGTGGTGATAGGGAACAAAACAAAGCAATAAATGAAGAGAAATATAGTGGAAACAAGGATGACAGGCACAGGATTCAAAGAATGAAAGAGAAAGCAAAAGAATATTGAGGTGAACAAGAAAGACTAGAGACAATTTTCATTCACATGTAAATGTCAGAAAACCAAGAAGGACTACTTAGGAAATAGAATCAGATCAGAGAACACAAACCAAACAAAAAAAAAAGTCAAAACCTATATAACAACCTTCCAAAAGATTCATTCGGTACCCCACTTCTGTATTACTTCCCTAGTCAGATCCAGGATCTGTGTTGAGTAACACCACCAAGTCTGCAGTAAGATTGCTGCTGGCTGCAGGGCTGATCTTGGCTACACCACTGACTCCTCTGAGGCACTGGCTGTAGGATGGGGCTAATGCCATCATTCCACTGCTAGTCAGGGTAACTTGCCTGCTTTTCCACTGGTTATAAGGTGGAGTGGGGAATGCCCTTATCCTGTGGCAGAACAATGTCTCTTGCCCACTTACATCTCTGATTGTAGAACATGGGACTGCTTCTAGTCCATCATAGCTAGGGCTAAGACTGACTATTGTACCCTAGTGGAATGGAATTTAGGTGGTCCTAGCTTCTACTTCTCAGCAGTATTTCCCCCAGTCTGCTGTCACGCTGTTGCATGTACAACGTGACTTAATGATCCTTACCTCTTTCCACTCAGTGTTGGCAGTGAGGTGACCCTGGAGTTGTTTTGCTGCTGGAGTTCAAAGCCCCAGCCCTTTAAAATAAAATTGCACTCCTGCTTACCTACCACTATTTCTACTTGTGACTGTCTGCCAGGCACCTTTTTAGTGAGCTCACCAACAGCTGAATCTGGGGTCGAGGGCATTCATGAAACAGTGCCCTTGCGTAGCTGGTTCTGCCTCCAACTGTACAAGATTCCTGGTCCAGGTCAGGTCTCTGTCTCCCAGTGTGCAGTAAAGTTGCTTTTGCTGCTCAACAGGGCAACTATATGGCTGCTCTCCCGTGCCACTTTCTGAAGCACTTCTAGAAGTCCTCTTTTGTGAATGTCTTTGGTTGTTCTGCTTCCAAAAAGATTTACCACTCAAAGTCATTTGGACTTTGGAAGAGAGCCATGATTTGCACAGTGCTAGATCTGATGAATAAGATAGGCAAAGATACATTGTATTGTCTTTAACTGGCCTGTATTTCTATTGGGTGCATTTCACAGCTGCACTCACATACTATTTTTGATCGTTCCTTGTAAAGACATGGATAAGTTTAGATGTATTTCATTTCCAGTAATTTTTCAGAAGTTTCAAGAATGTATATTAGTTTGTCTTTAAATGTTGACTAGAATGTACCCATCAAGCCATTTGGTTCTGGTCATTTTGTTGCTGGAAAGGTTTTGATTATTGGTATCATTGCCAAATGAACTATAGGTATATTCAGGGTTCCCATTTCTTCATAATTCAGTCTTGATATATTTTAATGGTATATTCATTTCTTCCATATTATCCAATTCATTTTCATATAATTGTTCATGGTAGTCCTTTATGTTTTTTCAAATTTCCATATATCCATTATATGCTTCTTTCATTTATGAGTTTATTTACTTGAATCTCATATTTTTCTTAATTAGTCGAGCTAAACGTTTTTCAGTTTTATGTTTTTTTTCCACAAAAACAAGGATTCTGGGGGAAAGGAAATCATATGTGTTTTTAAATAATCTACTAGTGTTTAAAAGTTTTGCAACAAGTTTCAGGAAATATAACCTGTGTTTAAGCTCAGTTTCCAGCATGATGATCAGGAACTGGCTCTCCTTTAAAAAAGTATAGGTTTAGGTCAAGAATTCAAATTTGGACATTTTAACATCTGTACCTTTAAATATCTGCACTCTCATGGACTAAGAATTGCCTGGACTGCTGATTATGGTTTCTGTTATGTCCTTACATAAGCTATATATTTTTTCTCCTTGTTTGTATCTGGTTATCATCTTTAACCAGCTTATATCCCAGTAGAGGAGGATTTATTTCCCTTGCTGTCTTACTGTTTTGCAACTTAAATTTGTCTGGCCTGAAATTTCCTCTAACTATTCTATCCCTTAACTTTAAAGGTTTTATTCAGCATGCAGCAATGGTGATTATAAAACAAAATCATTTATATATGTTAAAGTCAAAAAACTATTATTAAAAAACAATCAAAATGTTATTTTAAAATTTTGTACATCTGAAAATTTAATAAATGTAAGCTAATTTCCCCCTCTAAAAAGCACAAAATTTTTAATGTTTAAATATAGATCCCAAGATATATTTCATAGCATTAGTAAAGCATTGACTAGAACAATGAATATAACTGAAGAAAGCACTAGGGGAGGGCAATATTAAGACACACTCGAAACCCAAACACATGGATCTGAGTAAGTGAGCTCTAACCATATCAGGCACATTTATCTTTGTTTTCTGAGCACTTAATGATGAATAAGTTATGCTCATACTTGTTTAGAACTAAGGATCAACTAGTAGGGAACTCTATAGTGACTTTTGATTCATTTTAATAGAGTGTTTATGATCTTTATGCATAAGAAATACTATTGGTAATGGGAGTTACTTATTTTTATAATGTTGCTAAATTATGTTGTAATCATTTCATGGATTGGACAAGTATTATAAATAATTACCAGTACAATATTTTTATATTTAGCAATTTTCCATTGTAGATTGCAAGTCTGTTATTCTTGAAGAAAACATTCTTCTATCACACAGGGCGTATTTATACCTCCCACTGATTTCTGAAAAAAATAAAAGAATATTTTTTTACAACATGTTGTAAAACAAAATCATAAGTTTGAAGAACTAGAATGGAGGCATAGAACAGTGTTTGGTGGAATAAATTCAATTCTTAAAAAAATTTGCAGTTATATCTACATTAAATTATGTGAATTATGAAGTGTATAATATGTAGAAATAGTTAATATCACATTAATCTGATAATATCAAGACTGGAGCATAGAAATAAATAAAAATTTAATTCCACTTTGACTTATGTTTGTAAATCAGAAAACAAAACCTCATGTAGCAATTTCTTCAGCAGAATTCTTTATGATCAAAACATAGAAAGTAATTTGAGAATCTGACAGCTTCTTATTTTCACAAAAATAAGTTGGTGCATATTAACTCAGTTAATTTGTCAGCTTCTCTTTTAAGAAGTAAGGCTGATCACTCAAAGAGAAACCATAGCAGAACATCAATGCCAAGGAAAGCATTGTGTTGATTTGTTTTGTTTTTTGGTGCCATGGAATGAATGTACGACTTCCCACTTGCCAGGCAGGCACTTGTGGCGCTGAGCTACACCCCTGGCCCAATGAAAGCATTCTTAACTTTATGAAATCCCCAAATCATTTCAGGTAGAGCAGTGTGACTTGCAAATATGTCATGTGCTCTATTATTGAGTCTATTTTCATTTTATCAGAACAATAAGCAAAAACAAAATAAGAAGGGAAAATTTGTCTGTCCTTATATGTGGTATTTACATGTTATATTCTAAAGACTCCAAGATGGAAATATTTATTATTGAACATGTAATGGCTAGTTGTATGTCAGTTTGACTGGGTCATGGGACTTTAAATTTTTAAATGTGGTGGGCTTTATCCAGGCAGGTGAAGAACTGGCATAGAATGAAAAGCTTATCTTGGGCTCCTATGAAGGAATTCTTCTGCCTTATGGATCACCTTCCAACTGGGACAATATGTTTTCTTCATTCCATAGTAGCTTCTAGTCTATAGATCTGACTGGAACATTGGCTCTGTAGATTTTCTCTATGCCCTCATTCACTCATTCTATTGATAGACAACCTTATAGTACATGTCCAAATTGTACTCCTTGATATTGTTGAGCCTTCAGAGCAGCGTCATAACCTTATGGGTCTTGCCAGTAAGTTACCTTAACCATTATCACAATCATTCAGTTTTTTCTCCCAACAATTTTTAAGCCTTCTTTACTTACAGCAGCTTCCCAATATAAAGTAAAATAAATTATGAAAAATAGCTTAAATTTTAAATGTCCAAACCTCAGCATTCACGTACAATTTCCTGAGTTCCTTCTGTTTAAATGTAAAGATCCTTGGCCTCCCATCCAAGGACATTTCACTTAGTGGTTCTGCAGCTAGGACCCTCTTGTTTGGGTAGTTGCGTGAGTCATCATTTTTGTTTATGTTTTCAGTTTCTTCTCATGTTTTATAACATTTTATGAAGTATACATATGCTCAATTCTCTTCCTTACAAAGACAAAATCCTTACTCACTGGCAGTTTTTTCTGCTCTTTCCAGTACTTTTTTTTTTTTTTTGGTTGATGAGAATTATGCTTTTTTTCCCTGGTAATTGCAATTACACTGTGAACTTACTTCAAATATTGAGGCAAATGTTTAACATACCAAAATAGGAACTGAAAAATTATATAATTAAAATATGAAAGATCAGTTTTGCATAATTTATAGCAGAAAATTTAAAAAGAAACTTCAAATTTTAGAACACATTTCCATTATTTTAAAAATAGCATTTTAGCTACTCCAAATCAAAATGCTATTCCTGTAAGAACTCAAACCCTGGTGTGCCTGTATCTGACAGCCAACCTTTCTTCACAGCGTAGCTATATCCCTCACTGGGGAGAGCTTCCAGAGAGGGGAGAAGAGTGGCTGGAGGATAGATGTAGGTAGTAATTACAAACATGCACTACAGAGGGTTCTTCACATTGTATCAGTAAAATGGAAAGAGGGTTTACCATTCAACAGTATCATTTACAAAGTCTTTTCTGCAATTCAAGAACATAGAGAGCCCTGATAACAAGTTTTCCTCCGTTTAAGGTCCAGACTCATTTGAAAATAAAACTGACCTGAAGTGATATCAGGACATTCAGATTCCTTTTTAATCCCATGTAGTATGTGGATATTAATTTGTGTCACAATAGAGACCTTAATGAGTTTAACTTCAGAATGCTCCCCTGATACTCATGTAAAGTTACTTGACAATATTAAATTCTGAACCATCTCTGTCTCCAAAGATTTAGAATGAAATATGTCTATTTTTCCCTCTAACTTCACCTACTGTCATGATGAAGGTATGTAACAGGCTTTAACTTCTTAAACAGCTCAGATTAACTTAAGTATAAGAGGTATTCATAGGAGGATATTAAAATTATTCAAAAAATACAGATACAAAATAATGGTAGCTTCAGAATAACATAAATTCAGCCTGGAAATTTTGAGTCAGGGCAACATGCTGGCTACTTTTAGATTCCTCTTCATGAAAGGTGACAGGGTCTTCTGTAGATAAAAGTTCTGTTTCTTATGTAAGAGAAAAAATAGGTCTTTTTGCTGTTTGTTACATTCTCTGTGAACTAGTGACATATACAAATACACAAACACATACATACATGCATATATATGGCACATACAAACATACACGTCCTATATGTTTTTCTTTGCAGATCTGTATTTCACTGAAATCTTCTAACATTGACTCCATCTTATGTCTTTTCATGTATTTCTTGAATGAATAAATTTTTCATTGAGTTCTTTGAATCACAGGAGTCATTTTATTCTACACTGAATTTTCTTTAAAAATTCATATGCTGATGAATCATCCAATTATTTAATTTTTTTCTTATTGTTGATTATTCAAACCTCTTTTCAATGCCTAAAACTCATTTTTGTTTACAAAACTTAAAATAGTCTTCTCTGTTTCTAATTTACCTATTAGTTTGTAAAACTGCTTTAGCTATTCCCTGATATCAGCAATCTCTTTTCATCTCATTTAAATTTTATAATTTGTGCTTATATTTGTCTAAGTTACTTTTCTCTCATTGCTGAGACAAAGTCCCCAACACCCACCAGTGAGGGTAAGAAAGATTTATTTAGCTCACAGATTGTAGAGGTTTCAGTCTAAAATGAACTAGTTTCAAGGGAGAATGACACATGACAGAGGGGCAACAGTTCATGGCTGTGGAAACTAGCAGAAAGATAGGGACAGAGACAAAGACAGAGACAGAGAGATAGAGAAAGACAGACAGAGAGACTCCTTCTGTTCCTTATATTGTATGTAGGCTACCCACCTTTGGGTGGCTGTAGCACTCACACTTTAATCCCAGCACTGGACCATGAATCAATTACAAACCCTAAATTCAACCACCTCTGAAAATCCTTCTCCACATGACTGCATTAGGCTTTGAGGCGACATTCAGGTGCAAACCCTAACAGTACTCAAGACTTTTATTTATTTATTTATTTTTCCAGTACTCGTAAATGAACCTAGAGCTTCCACAATGAGCTGTATCCACAGGGTCTTGTTAAATTGATAAGCTTTTCAGGCTAGGGTTGAAATGTAATTTTCCTGTCTCAGCTTCCCAAAGTGCTAGGAATACTGGTTTGTGCCACCATGCCTGATTTTCATATGTTTCAAGGTTTTATATAGCTCAGAATATCTATGGGTCTTTTCCTTTATTTCCCTGCATGATTGCATGTTAACCTTTTCATTTTCATTTTTTCATTACATTTTCCTTTTCTTTTCTGTACTACATTTTATGTTTTGCATTTGGAGGTATTACTAAAAATCGTTAGGATTTTTAAGGGTTAGAACATTTATCACTTTACAATATTCATTTGAATCTCAGCTAAGCAATTGTGTGTGCTTATTAATATTCTTAGTTTATATTATTGTTATAATTGTTTGCATGCTGCTTTGCTTATTTGTCACATTTTATGTACTAGAATGAGAAATTCTGGGTGGTAGTTTCACACTACAATCTCAACTGTATTTCTCATTTTAATAATTTTCAGGTAGGTATTTTTTCATCTTACAAGCTTATTAGATTTCAAATAATTATAATTCATTTTTATAGCTCTTAATTTCTGCATATAATAAATTATTAATGTATGCTTGATAAAGAAAACAATTGAATGAGTACATATTGTATGTAGATTCTATGAAAGAATGTTTTCAATTAAATTATGCAATCCTTATACAACTGATTAAAGGAATCAATCTGTTACTTAAAGTATCTTTCCATACAGTTTCATTAAATGAGAGATAAAAAGAAACTTTTCATCTCATATATCTTTTTCTGTAATAAAGTAATTAAATCTTAAGGCTTTTTTTTACAAGTAAATGTAAATTAGCTTGGGAAAATGTAAATTACTTTGGGAAAATAAAATGTTAGTCTTATTTTGTGCTAAACAATAATATTATTTTGTTAGAGTTAATCTTTATTATAAAAATGAAGATTACAATCAAACAACTAAATATGCAATGTTGCTAAATATTTCTACTACACAATGGAGAATATTACAATATAAAAGTGTTAATCTTTCCTTTTCTGAAATATTATTACTATTATTATTAATACTACCCACACATAGATTGTGGTTGTGTTTAATTAGACAATGTTATTAAATTGCTCATGCTTCAAGTTCCCAGAACATAACATCTACATATTGAGTTAATGGTCAACAATTTATTAAAATTACTAAACTTCACAGTTTGAAGTTTTAAATGCTTTATACCATATAGCATAATAAATGACAGTACTTCCAGGTATATAATATATGTTACCTACAATTGTTATCATAATTAAAGTCTCTTTATTACTCTCAGATAAAACCCAAATCAATAATTCCTTGCACTGTATTTTGAGAATTATGCATCCATGCATCTCTGGGGCAAACTGGATAGCATTCTTTGTCAAGTATGAACAAGGTGAGTTATATTCATTTCTCCAAATTAGCCATGTATCTCTCACTGATGGGCCCCAGAATATGCTCTTGCTTTTCCTTTAATACATTCTTTTTACTTTTTATGTAAAATAAAGTCCAAATTGGAGTCCAAATGACAAAATGAAAGACCAAAAGGCAATCTCAAACCTCCAGCCCAACCCAAGAAAGCCTAAGAGCCACGCACATAGAAGAAAACAGAAGCCATACACCTGAAATGATATCAACTGAAATAAAAAAGCAACTCAGGGAAGCTATGGAGAAACTCAAATCAGAAATAATTTCCCAGGTAAAGGAAGAAATGATAAAAGTAGTGAAACAAACAGGGAACAAATTTAATGAAGACAAAGTTAAAAAGTTAGAGGAAAAGAGCAAAGAGATCCCTGAATGAACTCTATAAGAAATAAACAGAATGCATGAAGCAGATTCAAAGAGATATATAGGAAATCAAAAATTCTATTGCAAATTGCCAAAACTGCCTCAACGCAAGTAAAGATAGAATTTCAGACCTCAAAGATAAGATTTCAGCAAGTGAACAGGAAAGGAAAGATCTTTTAAAAATAACAAAGAATCAGGAAATAACAATTCAACAGCTGCAAGATGATGCAAAGAAAAACAACATAAAATTAATAGGGATAAATGAAAAAGGGAACAACCCAAATGATATCAAGAGGCTATTTACAAAAGTAATAGCTGAAAATTTCCCAAATATGAGAATGGAAACTAACATATGGATTAGTGAAGCATATAGAACTCCAAATAGCCATAACCAAAATAAAACTACACCAAGACATATAATAATCACCACCCCAGAAATCCAACATAAGAAAAGAATACTAAAAGCTGTTAGAGAGAAGAGACAGATCACCTATAAAGGAAAACCTATCAGAAATACAGCAGACTTCTCAACACAAACCATGAAGTCAAAAAGAGCATGCAGTGAAGTATTTCAGATCCTAAAGGAAAACAATTTGCAATGCAGACTGATGTACCCTGAAAAACTATCCTTCAAAATGGATGTAGAAATAAGATTCTCCCATGATGAAGAACAGCTTCAAAACTTTATGACCACCATACTAACCCTACAAAAAACACTGAAAGACATTCTAGATATACATAAGAAAAAATCACTAAGCAAGGCAGAGAATTAAACAAAATGGAAAGGTAGAGATACAACAGCAGAAAGATAACATGTCAACAATAAACCAATATATAACAGTTATTAGCATTAATGTAAATGAACTTAGCTCACTAATCAAAAGAAACAGACTGGCAGAATGGATCAAGAAACAACATCCAGCCATATACTGTCTATAAGAAACCCATCTAACCCAAAAGGAAACTCATAGAATGAAAGTCAAAGGATGGAAAACAATACTTCATGCAACAGGAAACAAAAAAATAAAGCAAGGGGGGTAGCTATTCTGTTTGGAAACAATGTGAACTTCAAACCAAGAATGATCCAAAGGGATAAAGAAGGCCACTACATACTAGTTAGAGGTAAACTTCATGAGGAAGAGATAACAATCTTAAATGTATATGCACCTAATTCTACAGCACCTAGCTACACAAAGCAAGTATTAACAGAAGTGAAAAATCAAATAAGCAATAACACAATTATAGCAGGAGATCTTAATGAGACATTGACACAGAGGGACAGATCAACTAGACAGAAAATCAGCAAAGAAATAACAGAACTCAAACACACCTGTGAACAAATGGACTTGATAGATGTACAGAGTGTTCCATCCAACAACATCAGAATATACATTCTTCTCAGCAGTACATGGGACATTCTCTAAAATAGAGCATATAATAGCCCACAGAACATATGTAAGTAAATGCAAAAGAATTGAAATTATCCCATGCATGTTATTGGATCATAGTGCCATGAAACTAGAAATTAATAATAAAAGCAACTGCAAAAACCACACAAACACATGGAAACTGAACAATACACTTGAGCAATCCATGGGTCACAGAGGAAATTAAAGAAAAAATTAAACAATACCTACAAGCAAATGAAAATACAAGTACAACTTACTGGAATTTAAGGATGCAATGAAAGTAGTCCTCTGAAGAAAATTAATTGCACTGAGTTTTCACATCAGGAAAACAGAATGAACACAAATAAACAACCTGATGCTACACCTCAAATATCTAGAAAAAGAAGAATAAGCCAAACCCAAAGCCAAAAGAAGGGAGGATATTATAAAGATTAGAGCAGATATTAATGCAATAGAGAATAAGAAAACAGTACAAAGGATCAATGAATCAAAGAGTTGGTTCTTTGAAAGAATAAATCAAATTAATAAGCCCATAGCCAACCTTATTTTAAAAAGGAAAGAAAAAACTCAAATTCATGCAATAAGGAATGAAAAAGGTGAAATTACTACAGACTCTGTGGAAATACAGAAGATCATCAACACCTACTTCGAAAACCTCTACTCTCATAGGTTTGATAACACAGAAGAAATGGACAGATTCCTAGAAATATATCAACTAGCAAACCTGGTTCAGGAAGATGTAAAACTGTTGAATAACCCAATTTCTATTAATGAAATTGAAAATGTAATTAAGTCCTTGCCAACAAAGAAGAGCCCAGGCCCAGACGGATTCACTGCAGAATTCTCCAAGATATACAAAAGAAGACTTAATTCCAACACTCCTCAAACTCTTCAGTGAAATTGAAAGGTAAGCAATTTTTCCTAAGTCATTCCTGGAAGCAAATATTACTCTGGTACCAAAACCTGAGAAAGACTCAACTAAAAAAGAGAACTATAGGCCAATCTCCCTATTTTTGCATAGATGCAAAAATTCTCAATAAAATATTGGCAAACAGGATGCAGCAAGTCATCAAGAAGATTATACACCATGTCCAAGTGGGATTCATCCCAGGAATACAGGGATGGTTCAACAAACATAAATGATTAAATGTAATCCACCATATCAATAGAGCCAAAGGTAAGAAACACATGATCATCTCTATAGATGCAGAAAAAGCTTTTGATAAGGTCCAGCACTCATTCATGCTAAGCACCTTACAGAGAATTGGAATAGATGGTCTTTACCTCAATATGATAAAGGTCATCTATGACAAACCTACAGCCAGCATCATATTAAATGGACAAAAACTGAAAGCCTTTACCTTAAAATCAGGCACACAACAAGGATGTCCCTTGTCACCACTCCTATTCAACATAGTACTGGAAATAGTAGCCAGAGAAATTAGACAAGAGAGAGAAATAAAAGAAGTAAAGATAGGCAAAGAGGAAGTTAAATTATCATTATTTGCAGATGACATGATACTTTACATAGAACCCCAAAACTCCATTGAAAAACTCCTAGATATAATAAATAAATTCACAAATGTACTAGATACAAAGTCAATACTCAAAAATCAATAGCATTCCTATACACTAACAACAAAATCACTGAGAGAGAAATAAGAGGAGCCACACCCTTCACATTAGCATCCAAAAGAATGAAATACTTAGGAATTAATCTCATCAAAGTAGTAAAAGAGCTATACAAGGAAAATTATAATGCCTTGAAAAAGGAAAATGAAGAGGACCTCAGAAAATGGAAAGACATCCCTTGTTCAGGGATAGGCCATTCTCCCAAAATTTTTATACAGATTCAATGCAAACCCAATCAAAATACCACTAAAATACCTCATAGATGTAGGAAAATCGCTGCTAAAATTCATCTGGAACCAGAAGAGACCTAGAATAGCAAAGGCAATTCTAAGCAGCAAAGGTAAGGCAGGAGGCATCACAATCCCTGACTTGAAATTATACTACAAAGCTACTGTAATAAAATCAACATGGTACTGGAATAAAAACAGACCTGAAGATCAATGGAATAGATTGGAAGATACAACTACAACCACAAACACACTCAACCTACTTATCTTTGATAGAGGGGACAAACATGTTTGATAGAAGATCGATAGTCTCTTTAATAAATGGTGCTGGAAAAGTTGGCTATCCATATGCCAAAAACTAAAACTAGAACTATGCCTATCACCATGACTAAATTAAAATCTAAATGGATCAAAGATCTAAATATTAAAACAGAAACACTAAATCTGTTGGAAGATAAAGTAGGCAAAAATCTTCAAGACATAGGGGTAGGTACACAATTCATGAACAAGAATCAAACCACATGGGAAATACTTCCCAGAATCAATAACTGGGATCACACCTTATTAAAGAGTTTCTGCATGTCAAAAGAGATCTCCAGCAGAGTGAAAAGAAATTCCACAAACCGGGAAAAAAAATCTTAGTGAACTTTCCCTCAGCCAAAGGACTTCTGTCTAGAATTTATAAAGGGTTAAAAAAACAGACCCCTGAAATTCAAAGACCCAATCCAAAAATGGGCATCCAAGATGAATACACAGTTCGCAGATGAAGAAATACGAATGGCAAATAAATACATGAAAAAATGTTCATCATCATTAGTCATGAAAGAAATGCAAATTAAAACCACACTGAGATTCCATCTCACCCCAGAAAGAATGGCCAGGATAAAAAAAAAAAAAAAAACC
>PVJX010006648.1:0-76240 GCA_004027295.1 Dolichotis patagonum
GAGCTAGTTTCGGGATCTACCGAGAGACAAAAGTGTTCTAATAATCAGAGCTTTCCAAACCTCCCTTTGGGGGCTACCCCTCTGTAAATAGTTGTCACTCAGGCCTAGAAGTGCCCGTGAGGTGACCCATCACACCTTAGGAAGATGACTGAGAGAGATGCTAGTATAGGCCTCAGAAGCAGTCTCAGGATGGTTCAGGAAGGAAGTCTGTGAGCGCAGGAACCCAGAGTGTAGCCTGCAGAGAGGAGGATCATGGGCCCTGCTTGGGTACTTCCTCTTGGCCTGGTGCAGTCTTTGCCATGGGGCTCACACGGGCAGAATAACAGCAGTCTTGATACACTGCGTGTGTATCACATGTGATAACACATGGAAAGAACATGCTCATGTGTCCCTATCTGGTGCCTATGGCAGACATGGCCAATTCATTGCACAGTTCCCTTGTGAGCCCATATTTCCCCTGAGAATCCTCCAGGTAGTACTCTGGGCAGTGGACACTGACCACTGCCATGGTCAGGACAAGCAACAGGGATGTTGCATCAGTAATTTAAAATTCACACCACTGGAAATCTTTCCCCAATCAGCATCTCAGGCAGAAGGATAGCATCTATACGCAGAATCGCAGCATCTGAATTGAGGAAGGACCCAGAAACCAACCCTAGGATCTTCCACAGGGCCCAGCAAGGGTGAGACATCTCCGGGAAGCCTTCAGACTATCGCATTCTGTAAGGCCTCTACCCATCTGCTCACCTGGAGGAGGAGGATGGGAACAGCAACTGGTCTAGCTTACCTCTGAAAACAAACCATGTGTACTTTGTGACGGTGAGAGGCCTCCCAAGAGTGAGGTGAATCCCTGGGTTCTTCCTGAGTAGGGCTTAGGAGAGCCAATCAGCTTAGGGGACATGGGCGCTGTTGCCCATGCACAGCAGTGGGCTTTGCTAGAGCCCTGGGCTGGGTCCTTCCACTTCTCCAGCCTCTATGGCCTTCCCACCTCTTCTCAGCAGGTCCATGACTGTCCAGACTTGGCTTGGGCCATGGGACCCTGAACGCTACAGTAGAGTACCACAGGGGTTGGGATGTGGTGGCTCAGTGGTAGAGCACTTGTCTAGCATATATGAGACCCTGGGTTCAATCCCCACGGCTAGAGGGAGACATTCACTCTACCCTAACAAGAAGCAAAACAAGGAAAGCAAGTGAACTAATTTCCGAATGGTGACAAGCCTCTCTGGAGACAGAACACACACAGTGTCTGTCCCAACTTTGGTGAGCTGGGGTGGAGGTTACCACTGTAAGAGCAGATAAGAAAGTGCAAGTGAAGTGTTTATAGATGTTTACAGCAGAGTGTAAACTTTAGAATCACTGGCAGCCCTGTGCAGGAGGGAGTTTTGAAAAGCAAGACCCTTTTACAGTAGCATCAAAAACACCAAATACTATGCACTGAAATCTATAAAGCATTATGGAGAAAAATATACTTGTAAAAGTAGGCTGTGCCTCTGAATCATAAACTTCAGTGTTGCTAAGACATCCCTCTTCCCCCAAGGTGGGTGATCAAAATTGGATATGATTCGCTTATCTTCTTGTCCAAGGAGCCTCAAAAGTGCTCACCATGGTTGTCCTCTGTGTGACAAGCCCCCTTGGGGCTTCAGCTCTGCAGGCATGGAGGGAAGGTGACAAGAGGGCTGGACCTCAAGGATGGCAGGAGAATTTCCTCCAGGGGGCAGCTCAGCCTCCCCATGTTCATGGGAAGCAACCTGGCCCCCATAAAGCAGCTTGGCCTCTGGGCTCTTTCCTGTTGCAGACCCCTCGTGGTGGACCTCCAGGCCTCCCTTATGAAACACACAGTAGGCGGGGAGGGGATAGGTGTGGAGCCTGGGCCATCTGCCGTGGAGCTCTGCAGGTTCCTCCTGCAAAGCCTCTGCTCCCTGCCTGTGTTCACGCGCCTGTGTCTTGGGGCAAGGAGTGTGTGTTGGGGCATGGGATGGGGAAAAGAAGTGGCAGGTAAAGAGCATGGCTGCATGGTGTCTAGGGACGCACCTGGCGCTGACTAGAAGTCTCCATGGCTTACCCCCAAATCCTCTTCTAAAACTTCATGTGTGAATTGTATGTTCATTATTGACAAAATTTAAAACCTGATGAGAAATAAAATCCATTTTAGCAGTAACCCCCACCAGCAATTTGATAATTCTTCCAGGTGCATGCATATGAATATACTACTACTACTACTCACACACACACACACACACACACACACACCACACACTATGTTGGCCATTACAGTGCCTGCCTTTAGCAACTTGGTCCCCCCACACCACTACCCTGCAACAATATAAAAGGCACCTTCGCATTGTGAAATATAGTGAGCAACATCTGCATTTGTTGTTTTGTTCTGTTTTACTTTGAAGTTTGGCTTTGCTATGTAATTCAAGCTGCCTTGAACCCACTGTGCAGCCCAGGCTGTCCTCCAAGTTGTGGCAATCCTCCTGCCTCAGCCTTCTGAGTGCTGGGATTACCGGCTACGTCTTCATTTCTGATGACCATATGGTACCCCAATGTCTGGCTAGATGATCATTTATTTAACCAAATACTCTAGTCCTGTAAACTTAGGTTGCTTCTCAATGTTGGTGTCATAGTGAGGAAAACCCTTCACACTTACCTGGTTTATCCTAGAAAGCATTCCAAGAAGTACCCAAGCATACAAAATGTACCCAAACCCCTTCTTGAAGTCACTCGATGCATATTTCCAAATCACCTTCCTGGTAGGTCTCTCTGATGATGTAATAATATTGCACCCCAAATATTATGATGTCTGATTCTTATCATCTTCCCTCAAAACACCTGCAGAAGTAGTCCTGAGCCTCCCAACAGGTGACACTTCTGTATTTGCTGTGTACATGGAAAGAACTGGCATTCACAGTGATATCCCTAAGAGCCTGGGACAGTCCAAGGGCCTCTGAATCGTCAGTGTCTTCCAACCATTGCACCAAGTGGCCAGCCGGCTGCAGAGGCAGAGCAGTGGGCCAGGGGCGGGGGGCCAGGGGCGGGGGGCCAGGGGCGGGAGCCTTACCTGAGAGTTGGGCCATTACTACCTCACTCTTCTGCAAGATGGTGAAAACCCCATATTAAGTCTACTTTCCCAACAACCCTTTATACAAGGAATAGGAACATTTACAAATAGTTGCTCTCATAGTCACTCTCCATGTGACCCTCCAAGAAGTCTGTCTTTCCCCTCTGCCAAGGTACTTCAGAGTTGGCTAGTAGATAAAACTAAGCAGTCAGCAGATACTCTGTGCAGTGGTAAGAATTGGATCCCCTACTGCTAATTTCCTGTGACTTGCAGTGCAATTTAAAAAAAAAAAAAAATCTCGCACAAGAACTCTCCTTGCTGTATGACTGGGAACAAAACACTTTTGAGCTCAGCTCCCCAGGGCGCAGCTGCTTCTATAAAATGAGAGCATGCGCTACAAACTCACAGGGCAATGGTTCCAGCCAAGAAAAAGTGGAAAGCACTTCAGACTGTCTCAGGGCCTGGAGGCCATTGCTGCCTGGGTGCAGAACAGTCATGTTGCTGGAGAGCTGAGTAAGCTGCATAAAGGGGCCGTGTACAGGGCACGGCTCCTGAACTCAAGGCGAATCTTACAAACAAGCTGGGAACTGTGGTGCCTGAGAACAAATGCCATATGGACTGAGGATCTGGTGTTTTCATGCCTCAAGAGAAAACTCAAATACTGATGTTTAAATGTTCACACACACACAAAAAAAATACTCCAAAGATCAGATGAAACTTGTCAGTGGTCTGGGTTTGGCATGTGACTGCAGCATGCAGCCTCTGATCTGCAGAGCTGGGCACAGCTGTGGTAGAGACAGAGCCTTCTGGGCTGGGCTAGAGACAGAGCCTTTGGGGCTGGGCTAGATAGGGCCTCCTAGATCCTCTAGGAATAAGTATTTATCCTAGGAGCCCCTCTGACCCCCTTTCTGAGCCTTGGTTCCCAAGTCCACGGGGTGCAGCTCCAGGTCAGGTCACATTAAAGGGCCAGAGTCTTAGAAGGAGAGCCCTGCCCTGGCTTGGGCTAGAGCAGCTTGGCGGAGGCATTGCTGGACAGAATGGAAGAAAGAGTGGCCAGGTGAGAGACCGGGCTGGAAAGTCAAGAGGACTGAGTTCCAGTACTGTTAGAGTTGAGATCTGGGGAGTCCCTAAGAGCCTCATGTTCGGAGGTTGGGCTTTTGGAAGGTCACAGGGGATGCTCTACTCATTAATGGACCCATCCACTAGTGAGTTCAGCAGCCCAGTGTGCTCTTAGGAGGTGGCCCTCATTGGAGATGGGTCATTGAGGTCTCCTCCCTTCTCACTCTGCTTCCTGACCCATGATGTGAGCAGCTGTCCTCTACCCAGGCACTTTTGCCAGTCTGTTTCAGCATTTGAGCTCACTAACTTTGGACTGAAGCTTCTGAAACTGTGAGCCAAGATAAACCTCACCACCTTTAAATTATGGGCTTCAGGTATTTGGTCCTAGCAATGAGGAGAGTGACTAAGATGAGTGGTATCCCTGAAGGGAGTCACATCGCTCTCTGTGCCTCAGTCTGCTGTGTTCACTAAATGCATGGGTGGCCACTTACTGGCTAGTTACCTAACCTCTCTCTGCCTCAGGTTCTTTACCTGAAATAGTACAATAATACTTAATCTCATTTTTAAAGGATTAAATAAGATAATAAGTACAAAATGTTTAGTGTGGTTGCAGGGGCATAGAAAGCATTTAGCACATGTGAGTTTTATTCTTGGCAATCCCATGTGATTCTATAGTTTGAACTTGGAAGCACAGCTTATCCAGAAACTAAGAAGATGCCTTAGGACTGGGGCTGCAGCTCAGTAGTAGAGTATTTGCCACAGGATGAGGTCTTGGGTTCAATCCACAGTACCACAGGAGAAGGAGAAGGGGAAAGGGAAAGGGAAAGGGAAAGAGGTAAGAGAAAGGGAAGGAGAGGAACGAATCTTTGGTGAACTGAGCAACAGACCGATGCCCAAAGAGGAGGAACTTGCCCAGGGACAGTCAGCTAGCTGGGGGCAGGGCCAGGTGCCCACCCTTGGCTGATCCCTAACAGGGTTTTAGGAGTGGCCCTCAGAGGTGTGTACTGATCACTGGCCTTTCCTCCAAGTGCTGTCCTTGGTCAGGGCTGGATAGCTGGCCACCTCCCTGCATGCACAGCAAAACTGTCACCCACTATCACATTGAGTGACTTACCTTTATCTAGAGGAGATGAGCAGATCTGGGAGAGCTGCTACTAAGCACTGTCTTTGTTCCCCTTCCTGCTCACAGGAAGACAGACTCCAAGCAGTAATGACCCTTAGTTAATGATCTCCAGTAGTGACAAAAGCTCAGCTGAGTGGGCAAACAGAGCAGGGCTCCGTGGATGTCATACCAATTAGAGTGTAACCAGGCAGGGCTCAGAACTCAAGCCCGGGGTCTGATAAAAGCTGATGCACTGACCCGGTAGAATGTGTCGCAGGATGAGTGAGAAGCGGGAGGGAATGTGTCTTCCAAGAGTCCCACTGAAGTTGCTGGGAGGGCCCCAGGGGGAAGAGTCTGTTGCACACAGGTGATTGTTTGGAAGCATGTTGCGAAAAGAGGATTAACTAGGGACTGGTACTTCTAGGAGGCCAAGGTCACCACGCACTTGAGTTTCCCCGGAATAAGCTAAACTAGCAATGGTGGCTCTATGGCTTCACTAGGAGGAAAGCAAAAAGGGGGTGACTGTGGCATTTTTACAGCTGTGGGTGGCCTGGATAAAAACCACATGTCTCCTTGAAATAAAATGGATTTGGAAAAAGAAAAAAGAAAAAAAAACCCCACGTGTCCTGTAAATCTTGCAGGGAGTACTGGCCCTGTCTGTCCCCCAGCCTGACAGGGCTAAGTTGTACGTTTTCAGTTTCCAGGGTTGATTTTCATGCTTTTGGTTCTGCTCGGGGTTTTTACTCCTTCACAAAGGAGTCAGCAGCTTCTAAAACACAATCACTCTTATGGCATCTTTGCTGCTGTTTGTTTCATTTTGCACAATGAACTGACCCAGAGGAAATACGAGCAGCAAGGAATGGGCCACTTATGCAGACACCTGGTCTAAAGCTAGAGGTGGCACCGCTTCGGCCAAGCTGGATGAAGACCCCAGCGGTGAACATGTGCCTTGTGCAGCTACAGCTGGTCTTGTGGTCCGGCCAAGGAGCATCTCGGAGATGCTGCTACTAGGCACTTTATTTTTCCCACCTGCTGGCAGGAAGAAAGCATATAAGCAATAATTACCTTACTTTAATAATCTCTGGGAGCAAGCAAGACCTTAGTTTAGTGGAATTCATGAGCTGCTGAGTTATACAAACATGAACAAAACCTCTGATGCACTTGTTTGTATGCAAAGTAGGAATTTTGTTTTTAAAGACTCACTAATATCGGAATAGACAGTTCTGCAAAACGGATATGCAAATGGCCAATAAAGTACAAACTACAACAGTATGCCACGTCATACCCCGTAGGAGGGCTACACTTTATAAGGCACATAATAATGAGTGCTGTCAAGGTGTAGAGAAATCTAAGCCCATGCAAAAGGTGGAAACCACCGCTATGCCCATCAGCGGATGAGTGGATGAACAAATGTGGTCTAGCCATCCAATGAAATACTACTCTGCCACGAAAAGGAGTGAAGTAGGGTACATACTACGGCATGAACTTTGAAAGTGTTATGTGACGTGAAAAAAACCAGACTCAAAGGACTACATATTGCATGATTCCATTTATGCGAAAGACCAGAATAGGCAAATCAACAGGCAGAAACTAGAGAAATCTTTCTGTGACAACATTATTTCACACAACGATGCTCTCAAGGTTACTCTTGTATCAGAATGCCCTGCCTTTTACAGGCTAAATACTACTTCATTGGATATTTATGGATCCACCATATTTCTTTTATCTATTTATTTATTGATGATATTGGGTTATTTTTGCCCACTGCAAATAATGCTATGAGTATAGCTGATTTTTATGTCACATGTCATTAACAGATCTAGAGAAAGCTAAGGTCACGTAGCTAGAAAGTGAAGTTTCTGTATTTAGAATCCAGATTCATCAGAATGTGGAGTCCTGCTCTCAATTCGGGACACCAGGCCCGGCTCCTCAATTTGAGCCACGCCTATCACCATGCCTATCACCAAGTCATGGATTTTGTTACAGCTGTTTACCACCTGTACGATTCCTCAATTTTTTTTTACATTTATGTCTTTTTCACTGAAATAGATATAGTTTTATCTAAGCAGTAATATGCACGCATCATTGTTTTGATGTGTTCTTTCTCATACACATGAAATTAAATATAGATGTGCAGATACAAAATGTTCCTTTATGCCACCTAAGTTTATCTGTTACACTGGGTATTTTGACCACACATTGGAAAACACTGATTAGAATGATTGGAATTTGAAGAGGAGAGATCTGCTCCTAGGACTCTTGGCTTCGGAATACACAGGGGAGTGAGTGTCCCAGTGACCCAGCTCCTGGCTGCTCTTTGTCCATTTGCTAGCTCAACAATCAGGTTCTCTTTTACTTAATCAGGAATGAGTCAGCTGGAAAGTCATCTTAATCAACAAGGGAAAGGTGTCCAATAGCCCATGGAAAACCCTCACTGTGGCACCCACAGGTAGGTCCAGAGCCAGGGCATGGATAATTCAGCAACAGGAAGATTGGATGACATCTTCTCTGACTGTGCAAACCTTAGCTCTGCCCAGGGAACCACAAAGATCAAGTCTTTCTCCTCTTCCACTACCCATCTAACTTTCATCTTTATCAAGCCTCTTTAATTAGCCTTGCTCAGACCACACACCCTCTCATTTATTTTTTTCTTGTTGGATTGCTTTAGCTAATACTTCCAGAGCATAACGTTAAATAATGACTGTAGTGGGCATTGTAATGGAAACACTTTTCAATTTTCACCACTGATTTTGTCTATGTACCAAATGCATATACACTGAAATAGTTGCATATTCACAAAGCTGTATCAAGAAGCATCCTTCAATTCTTTAACTATTTGATCCACTCTGGAAGTTTAGGAAGTGGAAACTATAGTTGTGACAATTCGGCAGATAAAGAGCTGAAGAAAGTAACTTGCTCAAAGCCATACAAGTAAAAGGAGGCAGATTCAGGGTCTGGATCCTGGCAGGAAATGGGCAGAACTCATCTTTTTCACCCTGTACGCATCACAATAGTTTCACATGGTAGGTACTATTAGCACAGTTTTATAGACAATACTTTGGAAGAGAGTTTGATTGTTCCAAGGAAAAAAATAGCTGGTAAATGTATCTTCCTCATGGGCTGACAGCATGGTCTTCTGAGTCACCTCCACTGCACGCCAGTTTCATTTCTTCCACATGTGTTGTGATTTTCTCCTGTCTGTCATCCACTCCATTCCACCACCTTGTCTTCTTGTCCTGTCAGCTCTACTTTTTCTTTCTTTCTTTTTTTTTCTCTTTCTTTTGGTGCTAGGGATTGAATCCAGGATCTCATGCATGCAAAAATGCTACAACCCCAAACTTCAGCTATGCTTTCTGACATGAATATTACTCTATTTGCTTACTCTGATTTTTCTAGAATCCTTGATGCAGTGTGACATAAAAATCAATCACTTTTGTATAGCTCGACTCATAGCAGCACTATTTACAGGGGGCAAAAGTGGAAACAACTTAATACCATCAATAAATAAATGAATAAAAGAAATGTGATATATCCATACAATGAAATAGTAGTTTGCCTTAATAGGGAAGGAAATTCTGACACAATGGTAAACCTTGAGGACATTAAGTTCAGCAAAATAATCTAGTGACAAAAGACAATATTGTATATAAATCTATTTATGTGAGGAACCCAGAATAGCTAAATATACAGGTACAGAAAAGAGGTGGTTTCCA
The DNA here is from genome assembly GCA_004027295.1 of Dolichotis patagonum. NCBI lineage: Eukaryota > Metazoa > Chordata > Mammalia > Rodentia > Caviidae > Dolichotis > Dolichotis patagonum. Next base: position 8,936 of record PVJX010006648.1, read on the forward strand.
GGGGGTGAGGAGGAAGAAATGGGGTACAGTGTTTGTTTTCCAAGGCAAGTTCTGTTCACTTAAACATGGTTAAGATGGTAAACTTATTATGCGTATTTTACCACAATTTAGAACTTGGAAAAATAAAGTGGGCTTTCTGGGAGCGACTGGTGGCAGGGGAAAGGCTGAGACAGGCCCAGGTGTCGCGTGTGGAAGGGAGGCCGAGGACTCTGAGACTGGGATGGTTTAATATTGTGAAGCTGTTTGCTGGACTCGCAGCAAATCCCCACCCAGGCTGAAGCCTGCTGCAGAGGGGCTTCTGTGTGAATGGGGATTTGGACACCACCTCGGGAACGGAAGTCACCGGCATGAACAGGCAGTGCAGCGGTACCGGAAGCACGGGCTGGAGTCACCTGGCCCATGAACTAAGTCTGGCGAGTCACAGATGGCCATGGCTTTGCAAATTTTTGTAAATCCTCCCCAGCTTTCTGTGAATTTCCCAGAGGGCCGAGGCTACCTTCTCTAAGTCCTGAAAGACAGAGACACGATGGCTGCCACCTGGATCATACTTATAAATACTCCTTTTCTCCTCAATTTATCTGACCCTTTATACTTTGCAGAAATGTAATCCCAGCTTTTGGGGAGGGTTGCTACGTGAGCCAGGGTTCTAGAGCTAGACATCTAGGGTTTAAATCTTTGCTCTGCCGATTGTTAACTGTGATTTTGGACAAACTGTTTCACCTGTGGCTCAGTTTATTCACTTACCAAATGAGGCAATAATATTACTATCCTACTTTATGGGGCCTTTTGGGAGAATCAAATAAGGCCCTGCATAGTCACATAGAACAATTCCCTACATGGCACAAGTCATCAACTATTCCTGTCTCTGCTTGACTCCCCGGCATCTTGGCAAGAAAGATCATCCTAAGGAGAACGTGGGCTCCCGAACCCTGCTCTAACGAACCCAGAGCCTGTGGTTTTGATTCCAGGGTGGGCAGAGCCCCTTTCTCAGTTGCACCTCAGTTTACTGGAATGTGAAAGACCCGGGTCAGCTCCCGTGGGCAGTAGCATCTGGGCTTTCTCCATGGGAGAGTGCATGTTTCAGGGAGCTCGCCCCCTTCTGAGAGAAACAACCCCAAGCTCAGAGCTCCTTCAGCTGGGAGAGTGGGACTGTCCCTTCTGAAGGAGGATGGGCTTTATTAGCAGACTCTGGTAGGTGATCAGGGACTCCTTGGAGGTAGTGGGGCAGGGACTCCTGGAATTCACGGGCCACCTGAGAGTGATGCAGGCAATGCAGGTGAAGTCACCTTGCCCTTTCTGCCTTGTCATCCTCAGCTCTCTGTCTTTGGCTTCGATGTGGTCTCCTCTGGGTCTTTGCCGGAGTGCACCTGCAGGACTTGGGCTTTTCCAATGTACACTGGGGAGGAGGAGAGGCTGTGGAGGGGAGCTTCCCAGCAGGCCCCAGGCAGACCCCTTCCCCAGGAAGGTCCCCTGCAGATATGTGCCCTCAGCTTAGCTGGGGAACCAGGACACATGGATTCCCTTCACTGAGCCCCACCCTCTTTCCTTTCAACACCCAGGGAACACATAGTAAGTGCCCACTCTGTGCCAGACACTGCTGGGCCGTGCACCTGTGCTATAGCAGAAAGTATTTTAAAAATCGGAGTTTCATTACTGTGCATACTAACTCCATTATGTATTTTATATATGGCCTGAGATGGTTTCTCTTCACTCAGTGCCACCCAAACAGGGCCAGCCCCTGGGTGCAGGTTGGATGCACCTACTCTACAGCCTGATGGAGGAGGGAAGGGCTGGACACTCCTATTTGTCCTCTTCCCTCCCGCAGAGGCACCTGGATGCCTGCAGGGGCCTCCCCCCATGCCCTTGATGTGAGACCCCACTCTTGGCTTTCCCTGCAGGCTGACTCTGCCCACCTGCCTCGTCTTCCCTGTACCACTGTCCCCTACCCATAGGGCCTACACACAGGGCCACCTGGCCTGCTTTTTCACTAACACGCTGGGCAGGTGGGGCCTCTGCTTAGGGGTCTCCCTCACCCTCAGAGAGCTGGATGCTTCCTGAGGCTCAGCCCCAGGAACCTCCTGCCCTAATCTTACTCATCCCCACCACACACACCTGCCCTACTCGCCCTCCTGCACACCCCAGGTGGTTTCATTTGTTGTTTGTGCACCTCCTGCTAAGATATGAGGTACAGAAAGTTGTCTGAATTGTTTCCCAGCACATAGTAGGTGCTCAGTAAATATTTGCTGAATGAATGAATAGGTGAATTAAGCGGCTTCCTTAGGTAGGGACCCATCTTCAAGTTGCCTTGCCTCTCCCAAGGGATCTAGGGTGTGCCTCGTCCCATCCCCCTACCCCCACCTCCTGCATCACTCCCTTCATGAAACCTCACCTGGCCTTTCGATTTTCGGCAGAGGTGGCGACTTTTTCTTCTGGGATTGACTACAAACAAATACAAAGGGGAGGCTTGGGAATCAGGTCTGCCAAGGGCAGGAGATGCAGGTGGGAGGGGTGCAAGTGTCAGCTGCCCGCTCCAGATGAGGTGAGTCACCCGACCTGGATAGCCAGCCCACCACTGCCCATGGCGGGATCCAGGCAGCACCTGCATCCCCCAGCTGTGATTCTGTGCCTCCGTGGCCACTAGGAACCTAGGCCCTTTCGTCCCTAGAGCTGTAAGGATGGCACTGTAGCAGCCCTCTCCTTGGGCCCTTGTTCACAGCCTGGCAGACAGGAAGACATGCCCTGCGTTAGAGTGGGGAAGACAGGGCCCCTTCCCCTGAGCCGACTGTGTACCAGTGTGAGTCATGATATGTCCATGTAGTGCCCGACACTGCCCAAGCCCTTTCACACGCCCCTCACCCTTCCCGCTGCAGCTTCAGCTGAAAGACAGGCTTGTCTCAGGGCGGCTTCCTCACTCAGCCCTTCCTCCTCTGGCCTCTCAAGGTGGAAAAGAAAACCAGGTCCAGGCCAGACCAAGAACCCAAGCCTTCAGCAACCCAAACCCACCGCTGCCTCTGCTCCCCAAGTCTGCCTGCCTGCAGCCACCCCGAGATTGTTACCACCTGGAAGGCTCGCCTTCCTGACTTCCCTGCCTTCACCTGCACTTACTTCTGTTTCCCACCCTCTCCTCTGCTCCTTCAAATTCTGTCAGTGTGCCTGAACTCCGTTAAGATACAGACCCCTGCATCACCGTGCTGGGTCAGAGTCTCCAGAAGTCCAGCTCAGTGGTACTGTGCTCTGCCACTGGGCTACACCCCCAGCCCTGGGCTTGCATTTTAGACAAGTTCCCTGAGTGAGTTTGAGTGCTGCTAGGCTGGGAGTCATACAGGCCCACCAGGTGACTTTGGGCAGGTCTTGCAATTGTCCCCTGAGCCTCCATATTCTCATCTGCAGAATGGAAGCAATACTGCCTCTGTGGTTATTAGAATAGAACCATCTAAGACACCCAGGGGGGTCAGATGGGCACGGTGGGCCTCCATCTTGCTCTTGCCTTCTCTGAAAGACAGGCTGTACCACTACTTTATGAAGATTTCCCCCTTTTCCCCCTATGGTACGGGGAGTGGAGCCCAGAGGTGCTCCACCACTGAGCTACATCCCCAGCCCTTTTGATTTTTTTATTTTGAAATAGGGTCTCACGAAAGGCTGAGGAGGCTGGGGGAGGATGTACCCTTCCTGCCTCAGCCTCCTGAGTAGCTGGAATTATACATGTTCAGCACCACTGGAGACTCCTCCTTAGTAATGAATCCTTTTTCTCGGTAATTAATCCCTTTCTCCTCCAACCATCTAGGGCACTTGATGCCAGTTACTTTAGCCTGCCTGTGTCACATTCTAATCTACCTGTGTCTTCCCATAGATCAAGAGCTTCTGAGGGCTGGATGGCGCTCACCAGCCTTCCCTTGTTACCATCCACGCCACTCCCACTGGCGGGCAGCAGGACCTAGCAGATCCCTTGGGAAGGAGCAGGGCCTCCTGCTCCAGGACAGGCTCAGCCAGCCCAGCCTCTGACCGGCACCAGGCTCCCTTTTCTGGACCTGATAGATCTCACCCAGGAGGCCAAGGTGAGGAAGGGTTTCTGGGAACAGAGGCGCAGATGGGGGCGCGGAGCCCACCTGTAAGCCTGCAGCTTCTCTTGAGGTGGTTCTTGAACTTCTTGAAGCTGGTCCAAGAGTGATTCTGCCAGAATGGAGTCTAGGGGTTGGGGGAGGAGCTGAGCCACGGCAGTCTGCAGGAGCCCTAGAGCGAGGTCTTTCTCTGGAAGCACAGCCCCAGTTAGCGGGCTCAGGCCTGTCCCTTTCTGGGCCTCCCCTGCTTGCCCAGCCCTGGGCTCAGGTAGCTCTCTCTAAACCCCTACATTCTGCCCTGCATCTCTCCTGGCCCCTGTCCACCAGGAGCCCAGTATTTCCACACTTCTGTCCCACCACACAACCAAGGCTCTCCTTGTTCTCAGCCCCATGTAGCACACCACACTGGGGCCACCCTCCTCTTCCTCCTCCTGCTCCTCCTCCTGGCTCTCATCACTGTCACCCTCCCACTGAGACAGAACCTCCACCAACTGTCCCACCCACTGTGTTTCTGTGTATTTTGTGTCCTTGTGCATATATGTGTGTGTTCTTATATTTCCACCTGTGTATGCCTTTCCCACAGCAGCATGGGAAGAACTGTGTCTGCCAAGTTTGACCCTTGAACTTCTCTTTCCACCCTGGTGCCTAGGACTGCGATCAGTTTGAAGAGGGGAGGGTCCTCCAAGGGGCAGAGTTGCAAAGATCCTGCTGGGGTCTGGGGGAGGATGAAGCAGGACACTGTCCAGCTGGGAAGAGTTTCTTTGAGGCTCCAAAAAGGAGGACCTGAGTGACCCTGGGTTGGGAGCAGAGAGCCATTGGAATCCTGCAGAACCAGAGAATGGGGAGGGGTGGGGGGCAAGATCCTGACAGCCTCCATGCAGAGAGGGGACCACGCTCATGTGTCCTCACCCTGAGGGGGTGCGTTGAGCAGCCAGAACTGGATGGCACTCAGTGAATCCGTCTGCAGAATCTGGCAGAGGAGCTCTAGAATCTGCGGGCAGGAGAATGGGCTGGGTCAGTGAGACCCCACACACGTTCCACCTGGCAGAGGGCGCTAATGTGGGTTCGGGGGCACCAAGGAGCCTCTCCCCTTCAAGTGGGCTTGGGAGCCACATGCTCTGGGTCCCACGAAGGTCCCCTCCCCACTCTCGTAGGACCCTGCAATCCACAGAGGACTTTCTCTCACAACAGACCCAGAGGAATACTTTCATGCTTACCTTCTTCCTTTCTTTTTCCCTCCCTCCTCTCTCCTTTCCTTCCTTTTCTTTTTTCTTTTTTGCTTCTTTCTTTTTCTGTCTGTCTGTCTCTGTCTGCCTCTCTGTCTCTCTCCCCTTTTCATGAGCAGAATGGAACCCAGAGCCTCACACATGCCAGGTATATGCTCTACCACTGAGCTATTCCCCCGCCTCTGGAGGATTTGGGAGGAGCACTGGGGATTGAAGCTAGGGCCTTTGCACTCAGATATATCCTCAATCTCTTTTTTCAGACTTTAAGACAGGATCTTTTAAGCTGCAAAATTGCCGGGCTGGGCTCAAACTTACCACGCTCCTGCCTCAGCTGCCCATAGTGCTGGCATTACAGACATAGGCTACTACACCCAGCCGGAGGAAGATTCTTAGCTTCCCCTCTGGACAGGCAAAGAATCTGAGGCTTTGCAAGGAGAAGACACTTAACAGGGACTGCTACAGAATTAAACCTCAGCATCAGATATGTGAAGGTCTCACCGCTGGAGCCTCTTTGGGCTGGCCTGCCCCAACGTCCCTCACTGGGAAGGCAGAGTCAGAGCTGGTCCATTCCTCAGAGACACACCAAGTCCCACATATCTGGGTCTTTTGTGTGAGGATTTTGGGTACCCTATATGTCCCCCACCCTGGAGCTCCCAGAGTCTGGAGATGTTAGCAAAGAGGCAGGGCACCCCATTGGGCAGCCCACAGGTCAAGGTGGGCTGTTTTGCCAGCTGCCCAGTGGGGGGCTCCTTCCTACTGAGCGGCGAGCACTGGGCTTCTCCACGTGTCCTCAGCCCTCACTGTCCTTGCTAATGCGGGGTTCATTTTCCCCTGTGTTTCCCAGTTACACAACACTAAGAGAAGAGCCTACTGTCTGAGACAGGCTTAGAGAGGCTTCCTAGGCCAGGTTTCTTTTCTTTTTCTTTTTGGTACCAGAAATAGAACTCAGGACCTTGCACTTGCCTGGCAGGAGCTGTGCTGCTGAGCTACACCCTCGGCTACACCCTCGGCCCTAGGTCAGGTTTCTGATGGTGGCTGTGGCTGTGGCAGGTTGGACTTGGGACTCATGGTGGGAGGCAGGGCTCCTGGAGCCCTAGGAAAGTGGCCTTCCCTCAGCACTTGGCAGTCATTCTTTCTGGGGCCTGTAGGGGCCTGTTGGATGGAGCAGATCAGCTAGCTCCTTGGACCAGACATAGCCTCTCCCCAGGTGTGTGCCTGCCCACCCTCCACACTTTGGGACCTGTGCTGACCCAGTGCCTTGATCTATGCTCTGCATCCAACTTACCTGCCCTGCACCCCCTCCCCACAGGGCCTGAGAACCTAATCCAGACACCTTGAGGTTGCCCTATGGTGGAGAGAGTACTTGTTCTAGTCCGGGCTATCATGCTCCTTCGCTGGGGACCTTCAAAGAACACCACCTGCCAGGGCCTCAGCCTCCTTATCTGTGGGATGGGGATCCTGGGCCCTGGCTCCTCCGGCCACTTGGCTGGACCTGGCCAGGCTCCAAAGGCACTGCTGGCCTGAAGGAAGGGCTTTCGAAAGGTGTGGGCTGCATGTCTGCCCTTTCCTGGAGGGCACACGTGTATTTTAACAGTGACCTAATGCCCTAACCCACCGGAAGGGGGTATGGGCCCATCTAGAGCTTTGATGGGCTCTGGACTCTGCAGAAGCACAGACCAGTTCCTCTCAGGGTGGAAGACCAGGCTGCGACTAGCCCGGCAGGCTGAGGAGCGCAGCCTCTTGGGGTGTGGCTTTAGAATGCCCAGGGTGGGACCTTCACCTCCATGCCTCTCAATCCACTTTTCAGCTCTTTTTGTGACTCATCAGATGCTGCAACTGGGGTGGAATTTTGATGACAGTCAGCTCAGCTCCCAGTTGCATAGACCATGGAACTAAGGCCCTTAAGGGGAGAATACTCACACAGAAAGGGACAGGCTGGCATGGGTTCCCTAGAGGCAGAGATTGGAACCTGGGTTGCTAATGCCCAGGACAGGGGTTTCCCAACTTGCAGACCTCTAGTCATAGGACCAGTGTCTCCAGGAGAAGCCATGCCCAAAAGCAGCCTAGAAGAGTGCTGGTTGGGAGAGCTGGGAGCAGAGAGTGTTACAGCCTCTGCTTTCAGAGTAGGGCTCACCAGCAGCTCCTGATCCTGCAGGGAGGAGGCCTGGGCTCCTCTATCTCTGCTGGAACGGTGGCTCCGCTGGCCCTGGCGGAAGCTGCGGCGACTGAGAGCTTGGGTGGAGGCGGGGATGAGCCTTCCGGTTTCAGTGGAGTACTTTGCTCCCTGGTCCCTTTGAGGCTCCTCCTTCCGCTGGAACAAGAGTGACCAGAGACTCCAGGTGTCAGTGAGAGAGAAAGAGAAGGCAGAGGGGAAATGATGAGAAGGCTGAAGCACATCTCCAGGTCTCCACCTCCCCCAATCCAGTATCACAGCAATGCCAGGGGCACAGGTTGTCACCCGGGCCACCACAACCCTCTTTTGGATTGAGGCCTTCCACTAGAGGAGCTTCAACTAGCAAGAGCTCTTCTTTCCCAAATTCAGCATGCACCGTGGAACGATGAATGCCCTGGTGGTCTTTGTTCTTCCACGCATGCAAATCCGCCCTGCTACCCCTCCCCAGCCCATCAGAGATTTGAAAACAGCATCCTGGCCTAGGCCCCCCTGCCTACCTTCTTTCCCAGCTTGGTTGCCCTAGGGTTCATCTCTCATAGCCTGGCAGCCTTCCTTTGCCCTGGCTCTGGGGCCTCTAGTCTTGCAATTTCAGTAAAGACTTACGGCCTCCTTTTCCCCTTTTTAAAGATAAGAAACCAAGACCCAGGCAGCTTAGCTGCTACCCTGAGTGCCATGGTAAGTTAGCTGAGAGCAGCAACAGAAGCCAGGTTTCTGTTTTTTTACGCTGGTTGCTCAAGTTGAGGGGCAGAAGCAGACTTGCCCACAAGGGCTAAGCCTGTGCTAAGACTAAATAACAATGAGGTCACCCCCACTTCCCCATCCCATTATGTATCTCACTGCCTATCCATGTACCCAAGCCACTTGTGCTAGGAATCCCTATTGCATTTCCTGTTCTCACCCTCCTTTGACCCTCACTGACACCCTCCTCCCAGGGCCAACAGTGAAGCTTTGAGGAACTTCCTTACGGAGGACTGAGTCTGCTTCCTCAATTTCCAGACTCCTTCCTGGCTCTGCACCCACCTCTTTGTTCCTCAGCTCTGTCTCCTTGGTAAAGACTGCCACTTGGGAAGTCAGCCACTTCAGCTCCCTCTTCCAGGCCTCTGAAAGGAGGGGACAAGATCCTGGGGATTTGCTTCCCCTCCCTGTAACACCCCTGCTGGGAGGGCATGGAGAGTACAGTACCACACAGTAGGCCCTCTCCCCCACATTCTTCTTGTAGGCCTTCCTGCCCCTGTTCTGAGCAAGCAGTGCCCATTTATCACATCCTTATGGATACACTGAACCTCTTCTGGAGAGGTGGTGTGGATTCCTATGCAACACCTTGACTGATGGTCTGATTGCTTGGTGCCCGAGCATGCAAGTCATGAACTAGTGCAAACATCATTCCTATCCGTAGCTGTAAACCACACGAAAATCAGCTTGACCTCCGCTATTTATTCCTCCTCAACATCTCACATCTAAGCAGGCGCATGTTTCTGAGGCCTAGGACCTGGGATGAGGTAGGCAGTAATGCAGAGATGAGGCTGCCCAAGGAAATGAGGGGACAAGTGGGGTCATCTTAGGGCCCCCCACCCACATAGGTGTAATGGCCCCTTTCCTTTTCAGGCACCTACCCAAGTAGGGCAGCTGTTGGGGACAAGTGTGAATGCTCAGGAAGAAGGGTGTGGCCAAATACTCACCAGAAGTGAGCTGGGGGTTCCGATTGGACTGTGGGTCCCCAATGGGGACAGAGATGGTGGGCATCCCCATCAGACAGCGGGGTAAGGGTATAAACTGAGGCAGGGATGTCAGAGAGAACTCGTCCCTGACGACACAGACAGGCTTCCCAGTGAGATCTGTGAACGGTTAGAGGGAGGGGGGCCAGTCTGGACCACAGGAGCTCCAGGAGGCCAGAAAGAGGCTAGGTATCAGGTAACCACCAGCCCATCCCTCGGTCATCAGAGCCAAGAGGCCCTGTGACCAATGAGACCCGCCATCACCTCATCCACAGGGCACTGAGAAATGGACTGAGAAAGGACTCTGTCCAGCGCTCTTCACCTCACCATCTTGAAGTCCCCAGAGTTTTCCAGTTGCTCAGGTCAGGAACCCAGAGTGAGCCCTGAGTCCTCTCTTTCTCACACTCCACTTTCAATCATCAAACCATGTTGGCTCTGCCTCCTAACTATCCCTAGGAAAGGCCCAAGAAGTCTTCCATGCTTGATGGTCCAACCCGTAAGACAATAGCCAGGGTGACCTTGCTAAAATGTCTCACTTCTGTATTCTCAACCTTCTGATGACTCCAGTGACTCTGAGGCAGCTTAATGGTGACAATAGTGGCCTGCACATCCCAGCAGATCTGGCTCTCTCACCTCCCTGATGCCATCTCCTTCCTTTCTCACCCTCCACTGGTCCAGCCACACCTTGAACTACCTTGCTATTGGGATGTTCTTGCTCAGGGCCTTTGTATTTGCTCATCCATGTGCCTGGGACATTATTATCCCAGACTTGTGTGTAGTTCACACACTTAGTTCCTTTAATGTTTTGTTCAAATATCATGTTATTGCCTAGGCCTTTCATGGTCACTTTTTTCTTTTTTTTTGGTGATGCCAAGGATTGAATGTGGGCCTTGTGTATGCTAGGTAATGGCTCCACTGAGCCATTGAATGGATGGATGGATGAAAAGCTAAGTCGAAGCACAACTCAGTTCTAGGGCAGAAAGAGAAACCATGTAGGGGACCCTGATGCACCCTTGGAGCCTAGGCTTCACTCCTGTCCCCACGTCAGACCACCAGCCCTGGGGTCCTGGAGAGACCTCACGCTCTCTGGAACTCGGTGCAGCGATGGGCTGGAGGGAACACATGCTTTCCAGTTCGCAAGGTCAGTTAGGGATCACCTGTCAGACCCGCTCTGCCCCAACAAGCCCTGGCAGACCTGGCCCTACCTTGGATGTGGGTCACACGCTGGGGGTGCGGGTGGTGCCTGGAGAAGAAGGAGTGGTGGCTGAGACATCCAAATCGGCAGGCGCCAGCAGTTCGGGGCTTGGGGGCCCTCAGCTCTTCTTGGATCACCTCCAGATCCACAATGCCTGGGATCACTGGTTCTTTCTGTGGTCTGCTGTCCCCATGGCTCTGTGGCCTGTGCCCCGACTTCTTCTCAGGTTTCAGGGTAGCTTTTGGACTGAAGGAGAAGGTTTACAGGGAAGGGATCAGAGCTGCTGTCTGGCAGCGGTGCTCACCCCAGTTCTGAGCTGTGTACTTCTTATGGAGCCCATTCTCAGAGACTCAGAAATCTTCCCAGATTTCACCCCTTTTCCCACCATGGCACCCAAAGCAGAGCTCCCCCAGAGTCCTTTTCCCAGTGGCGCCATCTGGGGGAGCCCTTGTCTTCCTAAGATGCTTCTTGGGTTCTCTAGTTCATCTATGAGAGCTCAGATAGAATCTCCCAGAACCCAGTTTTCTCCCAGAGAACAAATCTGGAACTAGAATGACAAGCCTCACACCCACCTAGTCTTCCGCACACCGAGGGTGGAGCAAAGGCCCCTTATATGCCCTCCTAGGGGCAGGAACTGGCCCCAGCAAGTCATGTCCCCAAGCCCAGCTGTTGGCAGCCCAGAGGAGCAAGCAGTTACCCTCCCCCTCAGGATAGTCCTGGGCCAGAGCCAGAGCCAATGCAAGACCAGGTGGGCCATCCTTTTCCCATGGGTCCCTCCCAGGAGACGCACAACTGTTGGGCAGCTGTCAGGGCTGTGATGCTGTGGGGAAACATTACACGCTAGCTAGGCTTCTCTGGGGACCAGGGGTCAGGTTCCCTGTTCCCCACCCCGTCCTGAGGAGGCTGAGCCTCTGCTCCTGGAGGGAGAGTGGAGGTCAGCTCAGCACGGATCCGAAGGTCAGGCCACTCCCACTGGGGCCTGGTGCAGTCTGCCTGATGGCTGTCTGTATGCCCTTTTCCTGCTGTTCCTGGCTGAAAGGGGTCCCTCTGGAGGAGAATAGGTGGGCTCTGGATATGCTAAGCCAGGAATGCTGCCTTTAGATCCTGTGAGGGTTTCGCAGACCTGGCTCCTGGCTTTCCTGTTCCAATCTGCATTCTCCTCTAGGGAATCTGGGACTTAAAGAAAAACTGTAAACTGCCTTTGGAAGCCACAGTTAGGATGTCACCTTCTGAACAACCCCCCCACTAACCTTCCCACCCCCGTCCCCCATCCCCAGAATGTCAGTGCTGTATTCCTTCTCTGAATCGCGTCTTTTCCTACCCAAGGGCCTTGCCTCCAGCCTCTGCTAACTTAGCTGAGGACCCACTGGGGGCTGGGCTGGTGACAGAAGAGAGTGGAGAAAGGCTCTTTCTCCTGGACCTCCAGGCTCCTGAGCTCCCCCAGGCTGCCCTGTCCCCCACTCTGTCCTGCTCCCTCACCCTTGGTCAGCAGGTAGACTTTCAGGGCCTTACTTTGTCAGTGGATGTTCAGCCAGCTGAGTCCTCACCTCCGCTGCCATTGCAGTGTTTCTGACGGAATAAAGACCAGTGTCTTAGTCCTCAGGATGAGTAAGGGGAGCTCCTGTGGAATGGTGGCAGGAGCATAGACTGGGACAGACTCTTTGGGGAAAAAAGGGACAACAGCTTGTAAAACTGGACACTTACCTGCTTTTTCATCCAACAATTTCTGTCTTAGCTACAGAGAAACTCGTGTAGGTGTATACCAGGGGCCATTGATAAGACTATTTCTATTAATATTGTCCCAAATAGCAAAACCCTGGTGACAATCCAAATGTCCAATGACAGAACAATGAATAAACAAGCTCTGTTCCATCCGTTTTATGGCTATGAAAATCAATGAGCCACAGCTATGAGCAACAACACGAATGAACCTTGTGAATATACAGCTAAGTCAAGGAAAGCACATTTCATGCATAGAGCATGAAACGTCTTTTTAAAAGGGAAGTTCAAAGGCAAGCAAAATAGTCATAAACATGTGACAGAACAATAACAGCAAAAATTGTGGCTATTTCTGGATGGAGGAAAGGCGGGCAGATGGAGAGCAAAGAGCACACGAGAGACACATCAGGGGTGACACTCCAGTTCTTGGTGTGGGCAGTGCACTTACTGGTGTTCATTATACTATTAAATAAGCTAACTAAGTGAGACAGATGAGAGAAGGCAGATGTTAAAACCAAGAATCATGATTAATATAAACCTATGGACCTGCTAAATATATATAAAAAATAGCCAATATATACATGCATTGTTAGGGAAGGTCTGGGGAAGGAAATCCACATATTCTGAGAATTAACCCTCAGGGACCCCAGCAACACCCCCCCCCCCAGAATCAGTCTTTATAAGGTTAGCATGTGAGGATTGGCCTTCTCTGAGGTCAAGCAAAGGGAGAGACTTGCAGAGGCTGCACAGCCGGGGACCAGAGCCCAGGCATCTGGCCACAGCCCCTGATGTTCTCTCTAACAACAATGGGTAGAGATTCCTTTTCAGGAAACTGGCACTCAGTGACAGTGACATAGGGCATTTGGAAGCCCCAAATCCACTCATTTGTAGCAAAAGACACTTCCAGAATAGATTGTCAAATTTTTTGACCATGATGACATTGAGAAATTCATTTTTCTATGAGGACCCAATTGACATACCTGTGTGAGCGTATAACACGGAACCAGAGTACCCCGGGGCAGTATCTGCCATACTACATGTGACGTGCACAGATGCACGTATCCTAGGTTTTGCTTCCGTTTTGAGATTGTTAGACGTGACCCATCAAATTGCTGTAATAAGCCACTCAGGAGTCATGATCCGCAAAGCTGGAGAGAGGTGAGCAGGAGCCTAGCAGGTCAGGACTGACTTGTACAGAGTGAGACAGGAAAGACCACTAGAGCCACCTCTGCCCTGCCTTCTGTCCCTGGGTCCCCGGGCCCAGGAATCCAAGGAATCTGAAGGCTGCCACTGATTCACCACAGGACTTCCCTTTACCTCTGGTCCACAGGGCTCTCCCTGGGGTCCTGGTTAGGTACTGGGGGCTATTTTCTCCCTGGAAATGTCCTGGACTCAACGAGGAAGGTACCCGTTATAGCATATGAGCAGGAAGCCCCTACTACCTTAAGCAGGAAGGTGAGAGAGGACTCACCAAGGGGCAATCTCCTTGGTGCTGTGGACAAGTCGGCCGCTTTGCGACTGCACTGAGCCCAGTGGTTGCTAGGTTACCCCTTCCCCACAACTCCAGAACCACTCCCCAGCACCCCCCCATATCCAGCTCCTCTTTCCGTGCCCTGGAAGTCCTTGCTGAAGACCTTCTCTTGCCCCTCCTCTACTTCCCACGCAGCGATTCCAATGGGGACCACGGGAGAGAAGGCTGGCCGTCTGCTTTGGCCAGCTGTCAGCAGGCAGAGAGAATCTAGCTAAGGATGCTGTTCTGTGCTGGGTCCCAGCTTTATCAGCCACACTGAACCTAACATGGGCAGGGAGGGTTTCCCCTGGGGGGTCAATCCTCAGGGGATTGTATCTTATAGGAGACCAACCACAAAGTCCAGAGTGTCTCTCAAGCCTCACTTGGTGGATCAACTGGGTGGGAAAGTTCTAGGTTTTCAGTTAGGGAGAGATTCCAAGCAGGTTTGACACCTCCTAGATGTGTCACTTTGGAGGATGTCACCTTTGTACTGCCAGAGATATGGAACTCTGGGTTCAGTTCCACATTCTGCTCCTTCCTAGCTGTGTAGCCTCATCCAACTTATCCAGCATCTCTGAGTCTCAGTTCCCATTGTTCTGAAGTGGAGATTACGCTTCCACTTGTTCTGTGTTAGAAACACTGAAGTGAGTTAATCCATATCGGAGCGTTCAACGTACCCGACACCTATTACCATCTTGTCTGGTACCCCATATTATAGGGCCCCCTCATCTGCTTCTAGGTTTGTTCTGAAGGACAAATGAGTTAAAGGGTGTGAGGCACCTAGTCGTAAGTCTGGGCACATGAGAGATGCTAAAAAAAGATAATAATCATTGTTACTGGTAACTTGACAGAGAGAGGATTACATAGTCCAGTGGGCCCTTAGTTCAGAACTACCTTGAGTAGTTCACTGTGTTTCCCCGAAGCTCAGTGTGGATGCCTGTCAAATGGGGATAAGCATAACGCTTGGACCGTAGTGCTGGATGAGAGCACAGGCTGTGAGGGCTGTACAAGCGGTGTAACTTCTTGGAAGCCACTTGATGCTGTCCTAGGTGTGAGGATGCTGGCCCTCAAAACCAGCTGAGATCGATCTACTTCAGAGTCTTTACTCTCAGTCCCTCTGGCTTTGTATCAGTGCCTGGAAGATTCTAGACTGGCTAACTCCTGGGAAGCAAGCAGAGAAAGACAAGGTTAGAGGCAAACTTAAGCCCTTCGATAGTTCTGCCCTTCCAGCTTGAAAGGGATGAAAACCCTATGGTAGCCCAAGGAAAGGCCCTCTGAACTTGGCCTTCCTCCAAATGCTTCTTCAGCCACATGGGTTGGAATGGTTCTTATCTGTGGCCTTACTTTTCCTGGGCCTGGATCTGCAGGACTCAGGTGACCCTTTAGAAACCATCTTGGAAGTCCCCTCTGCATGCTTCTGAGCATTCTGGCAACTGTGATATAACACGATACTGTGTTAGAAAGATGAGAGGCTTTCTTCCCCATGACCAGCCCCTCCTCGTGGGTTTCAGCAGTGGGGATTTCCCACAATGCTGAGACAGCTGAGATGCAAACCCACGCTCACCCTCCCCATGCTGCCTTTTAAGGCTTGCATTGGATTTAGAGCTGAACGAAGCATCTGCACGCAGACTGTGGCATGGAAGGGGAAGGAGATGCCTTGAGAAATGTCTTCCATGCTGGTTTGCAGAAGAGCTGGTTTCCTTGTTTGTGGAGCTCAGTAATAGGAATGAGGTCTGTCTGCCACGGAATGGTGTGAGGCAGTCCTTTGCCTTGATCACTGTCTCAGTTATAAAAGGAGCAATATAAACCTCATAGTACACTTCTTGTGTGCCAGCACTGTGCTAATCCCTTCAGATACATATTTCACTTACTTCTATAGATGCGGAAACTGGTGATCAGAGAAATCCTTAGCTATGCATTATAATCATTGTTCGATCTGTGGTTTGCTCTTTGCAAGTTTTTGAGAGAGATAACATCTTAATTTCAATATAGCCCAGTTGACTAATTATATTCTTAATAGTGGATTTTGTGTCCTATTTAAGGGATCTTTAGCCACCCAAGTTTACGAAGATATTCTCCGTATTATTTTTAACCTTTCAAATCTAGACCTATGTTAAACCAGGAATAGATTTTGGTTCACTGTGTAATATAAGGGTCAAGATTAATAGATTCTTTTCCCATATAAATACCCATTTGACCTAGTGCCATTATTTAAACATAGCCCTTCTCCTGCTTCTCTACATTCCATATTTATCGAATTTCAAGGGTCTGTGTCTGGACCTCTTGTCTATCACTGCATGGATACTACCTTAATTACTGTACTTTAAGTACTTCTTGATATCTAGTGGTGTAAAACTTGTAGCTTTGTGATTTAAATTTTGACTTTTCTAGTTCCTATGGCTCTTCATATAAACTTTATGTTGGGGACCACAAATTCACAGTGGCTAATTTTGCATATTTTCCTAAGGGATAAATGGAAGTTTGGGATTATCAGTATCACCCTTTTGAGATTTCACACTATCTGGTTAGAGATGGTAGGCCATCCTCTCCCACCCACTAAGACTAAGACCAAAACCACTAAGACTAAAGGCACTCCAGGGCAAGATCCTTCTGAGCATAAGACCGCCCCCACCCTCTTGAGTCATCTGACAATCCTCTCCCAAAATTCCCTCCTCAATCAGTAATGCTGAGGTTCTGGCTGCCTCAGCCTTTTAGAGCCTGATATGGCTCTAAAAGCCATATTGTGAACAACTGGTCTTCTTGGATCCCCACTCTACTGCCATTTTGTCTCTTGCTCTTTCTTTATTGCCTTGCAAAGTAACACCTTGCAAGAGGTTGGAGGTTCACTGCAGGGGTCCCTGATAACTTCAGAGTAATTTATCAATATCTACAAAAATTTTTGCTGGAATTTTAGTACTAGTCAGGTCAATCTTATATATTTATTTGAGGAAAATTGAACTCTGTACTGTGTGGAGTCTTTCAATCCATGAGCATGGTATGTTTTTTCATTTCTTTATTTAATTACAGGTGCTGGGATTGGAATTCAGGGCTGGGATTACAGGTGTACACCATCACACCTAGTTTACATTTTTGTTTCCTTTCTCCTGCTTTCCTGGGAATCACCAGGAAAAAAATATAAATTATATTTTTTAACTTATCTATAATGTTTCTGAATGTATCTGTTTGTATAGTCATTGGTGGCAGTTGCTTTAGGTGTCATACATACATACTAAACACTTCTTATATAATATACATGTAACTTATCTTTAGTACCCTTGCATTACCAGTTCAAGTAAAGTACAGAAGCTTACTTAACTTTCATTATTTCATTCTTCCCTGTCAATAATGTAATTATTTTAAATATTTCCTACATATATTTTTAGAGCCATATCAGGCAATGTGGTCATTTAGAAGTGTCCAGAGATGGAAAGCCTATTGTTTTATTCATATTTTAATCTACTGAGTTCTTTATTTCTGATGCTCCAAGATTTCTTATATTAATTTTTCCTTGTATTTAGAGAAATTTCTTTAGCCATTCTTTTGGAGTAGTCTGCTGGAGTCAAATCTTTTTAGTTTTCCATCATCTGAGAATATCTTGATTTTCTCTTTATTCCTGTAGAATATTTTTACCCAGGTTTAGAATTATGGGTTAGCAGTTTATTCTCTCATAATCTAGAAAATATGGGACCATTTCCATCTAATCTCCATGGTTTTTCATAAGAAATATGTTATCAAGCTAGTTGTTTTCCCCTTTTAGATGAGAACTTCTTTTTCTTTGGCTATTCTCTAGGTTTTTGTTATTGTCTTTAGTTACCAGAAACTTAATGTGTCTTGATGTAGATTTCTTTGGATTTGCCTTAGTTTACTTTTCTTTCATTGCTGGAACAAAATACCTGACACCCAAAATTATGGAAGGAAAGGTTTATTTAGCTTAAAGTTTGTGAAAGTTTCAGTCTATAATCACTTGGCTCTGATGCAAGGTGGCATAGCACAGGTTCAACACTTCCAGGAAGCAGAAGACAGCAAAAGCAACAAGAGCAGAACTGGGGAAGAACAAGCCTCTTTTCCTCCCTTACCTTGTGAGCAGGCTGCACCCCTCTGGGAATATAGTACTCACACCATCTCTGTGCCCTCCTGTTGCACAGGCTGAGAAAATTTAGGAAGTAAGGACTCTGGCCTCCTGCTGAATCACTTAGCTAAACTTTTGACTTTCTTAAATTCACACAATGGACAATATCCTGGAGAGGTAATAGCATGTCCTTTACTTTGCAGGATGGAGAGTTGCTGAGTTACTTAGTTAAGCTTTTAGACCTCCAAAGTTGACACAGTGTGTCAACCATAACAGGATTCATTCTGGTTGATTCGTGTATCTTGTTGAATCTGTAGGTGTATGTGTCTTCCCAAATGTGGAAAGATTTTAGTCACTAGTTCATGTGATTTTTCAGTCCTGCTCTCTTTGTTTTATAGTTTTTAGATATCATTGATGCAAATGTTATATTGTTTGTTATAGTTTCATAGGCTGAGACTGTTTCTTTTTTCTTTTTAGGGGGGTTTAGATTCTGTTTAATAGACTGGATAATTTCTATTGTTCTATGTTGTAATTCTCTCTGATTCCTCCATTCTGCTGTTTAGTCCATCTACTGATCTTTTTATTTCAGTTATTGTATCTTTCAGTCCTAAAATTTCCACTGCTTTTTTTTATCTTCTACATGTATTCTTCTCTTGACCCAGAAAGAATTACAAGGTAGAGAGTCAAAAGAGGACTGAACAAAAACATTTTATTGTAGAGTGAAAGAAGAAAGCAACATTTATTATCAAATGAAAGCCAACAGCCCCCAGGCAAATGTATCCAGGAGAGGATCAGAATGGTTGCCAAATGGACTCTTTGTGTAGAGGTTTTTATACACAAAAATGACTATGTCTCAGCCAAGTTGAGATCAACCTATGGGGTTACAAGCAGGAAAGTTTGACTTATATAAGTGAGTCTATGGTATGTAGCAGGCATACTTCTGCAAGCACCATTCATTGTAACTTTAAACAGAACAAAGACTTTTTAAAAAGAGAGTTATGAATATTTCATTTCTAGGCAAGAAAATATAATGCCAATATAATGAGGTCTTTGTTGAGACTCTGGTGCCCTCAGTCATAGCCCTTTAGTGAACCATTCTGACTCCCTCTTTGGCTGACTTTTTCCCCCAGCCCTCTTGTTCAGAATGCTTCTCCCACCTTCCTTATGGGTCAGTGTCACCCTCAGAAATCCTCTCATCTTCTTCCCGTAGGATCCTGCTCACCCTCAACATCATGTTTTATAGAAACCGATTGTTTAGGTTACTATTGGCTGCTACCTCTGGGGTTAGAAAAATGATACCCAAGCCTCAGAAAATGAAACCTAAGCCCAACCACACCTGCAGAGGGCTTGGGGTTCATTCTCTCCAAGTTATTTTTATACTTCATTAGTTCCTTGAGTATGTTCTGTATCTGATGGTGGAGAAGGGACACAGATCTTTTGCTATCTCCCAGTCTTACCTTCTATTACTTTTCTGAAGTTCTCTATTTTTATCTTTCACTGATGTTCTTCCCACTGAAGTTTTTTTTAAAATCATGGCTGCTATCAAATACTGTATCTCTGTCATTTCAGTGTTGGTGTGTATTATTGTTTTTTCTGAGGTATTTTTCCATACCATGTATGTTTTCTATTTCATTTGTATAAAGGCTACATGTTTATAATGTTTCTATGAGCTATAGTGACACTTTCTTTTTTAGATCAAATTCTCTCTCTCTCTCTCTCTCTCTCTCTCTATATATATATATATATATATATATATATATATATATATATATTTATTTATATTTATATGGCTCTCTATATATTTATATATGGATATGGATATACATATAGATATATAGATATAGCTCCTTGATCCTGCCAGGATTTTGGTTTTTCCAAAGAACCAAGTGTCTTGGTTGCTTTTCTCATTGCTAAGATAAAATACCCAACAGCCAAAGTTAAGGAAGGAAAGGTTTATTTAGTTCACAGCTTGTAGACATTTCAGCCCATAATCAGCTGGCTCCAAGGTAGGGTGGTATGGCAGAGGGGCAACAGCTCGTGGTGGTGGAAGCCAATAGAAGCAACAAGAGCAAAAGCGGTGAAACAACCTCTTTCTGCTCCTTTTATCTTATCCAGACTGCTGGGATTAGGGCAGTGCCAATTCAATCAGTGGAGTGATCCAGAGATCACCCGGCTTTAATCCCAGCACTCTTAATCCCAGCACTCTTAATCCTAGCATTGAACCATGAATCAGTCACAAACTCTAGATTCAGCTACCTCTGTAAAAGCTTGACTGCAAAAGGCTTTGAGGGGACATCTAGGTACAAACCATAGCACCAAGTTTTTGTTTTATTCTTCCTCTTAGTTGTTACAATACGTTTAGTTTCCTTGGATTTAGTTTGCTGTCCTTTTTATAGTTTCTTGGGATAGATATTTAATTCACTAACTTTTCATTTCTTTCTTCTCAAATATATTTCTAGATCCATAATAGCTGCTGTGAAGTTTATAGAGACATGCTACCTCTCAAGCTGTGAAGTTTATAGAGACATGCTACCTTATTACAGCTTTAATTTTTATTTTTAAAAATGAGTGTAATTGAGCATTCTTCACATATTTAATTGCTATTTGTATATATTTTTGTGACCTTTGGTCACAGTTTTTGCCCAGTTTTCTGTTGGTTCACTAGTCCTTCCATCAATATATAGATTTATGTATTAGAGAGATTATTCCTTTATATTATGAATAATAAAATTTTTCTTCCTAGTTTGTTGCCTTTTTTCTTATTTTGCTGATGCAGTGAACTTATATGTTAGATTCTTCTCCTGCTAAACTGATGCTCTGATGGAAAGTTACTCACCTACCTTTTGAGCTCAGAGAGTAGATAGTTCATCCTAACTCACTGTGCTCAGCTGGGCTTTCATTTAACCTCAGGAAGAGCTCCGTGCAACAGAGACCAGGAGCACGGGCTCTGGAGACACTCAGGCTGCCATTCTCTACCTACGTGACAACAGGTAAATGTCGACAACTTCTAGGCCTCCATTTCTTCATTTGTGAAATATGGATGATAATTCTTCTAACTTCATAGGGGTATTGATTGACTAAGCTAATTGTTGTGTGATTACCTAGCACACAGGAAAGGGTTTCTGCATGGTGTTTGTTTTATATTATTGTTTATTCAAATAAAACAAATGTCTCACAAGTGGCTGCAGTATGGTGATGTTATTCCCCATAAGTGTATAGGAGAAAATGCTGTGTGACCACATTCCCCTTACTCACCTGCGGTGTGTGTTCTGCTTTGTACTGGCGTGTGGCCAGCGCCTCAGGGTGCTTTGATGAGGGCTGACTGCTCAAAGAGCTGAGTCTCTGCCAGACTCTTTGGGTACACCTATCTGGCACTGCCTGTGCCCTTATTGTCCTGAGTTGTGTATAACTCTTGGGCAAAATTTGATAGCTTTTCAGAGAAGTGGGGGGAGGGGAGAAGAAAGGGGTGTAGCCAAAGATGTCACATGACCCACCTGGTTGTCTCCCCTGGGATGATCCCAGTTGCCTGGTTACCTGTCATCTGAGCAGGACTCACAGCTCAGAAGCTGAGGAGTATAGACAGGTTGAAGCCAGTGATTAGGAAAGTCACTGAACTAGAAGAGCAGGCAAAGAAAAGAGAAGGAGCCTGAGCTTTCAGAAAGTCCAAGGTCAGAAAATAACCAAGCCTCCTACATGCACCCATTTCAACTTAAAAATTTCCTCTGACCTCCATCCCTAGTTCTCTTCTCACCTTGTCCCTTAGTACCCAATAATTCTTACAAGTATGTGTAACCTCTTCTGTAAGCCTGGAAGCTTCACGAGGCCACAGGTCATCTTTGTCTTGTTTATCACCAAGCATAGGACCTTAATATGTATGGAGGTTGCATGAGTGTGTTTGTTTGGTGTTAACTCATCAAGCTCTGGAGACAGTGCCTGGTGCCCATTATGCACTGAGTTGATAAATGAATCAACTAATCAATTCAATCAATCAATCGGTCAATCACCAAATTTCAAGGATTTACTCAGTCCATTAATCTTCTGTATGCTCGAATCCTTGCCTTGTTCTTACCAAATATTGGCTAATCTTTGTCAACTAATGACCTCTAGTGATAAGCAACTCTGTAGCACCCAAAGATGCCTATTCATTTTCTGTGTGGCTGGAAAATTCTTAACACTGAGCTGAAATATATTACCTTGAAGCATTCAGTGGATATTCTTGTCCTAGTCTTTATATGCACCAAATAAAATCTAAGCCTCCTGTACTATGACAATGTGCTATGTTGAGCTATGTGCTATGTGAACTAGATATCTCACATATGTGCTATGTTGAGCTATATGATTAAGTGGGCAAACACAGGTAGACCCTTCAGATATTTGAAGTTACTTCTCACATCCACCTCTTCTAGATAATCACAAAATCATTTCTTAGACAAATACTTGTGCATCTACAACATGGAACAGGATACAGAATATAAAGATGAAAAAATACATTACCTGACCTAGTGGTTATTAGTCTTGTAGGGAAGCAGAGAAATTAAGATGGACTGTAATTAATATTATGGAAATGGTGACATAGGAAAAAGAGGATCTAAGCCCATCTAAGGGCCGTGTGAGAGTCTACTGAGGAGGAGGCTATAGAATTTGCTTTGAGTGGACAAAAAAGTGAGGGTAATTTAAGAAAAGGAATAGTATATGCCAAAGTCTGGGGCTATTGAAACCCCATGACAAGTTATGAGAATTCTAAATGTTTCCATGTGGTTAGAAAGACTAAAAGTCCCAGGTTGTTCAGAATAGTTAGTTTATCGCCTGTTGCCCCAGAATACTTAATATGTCCTCCGTCTCAAAAGTTCTCAGATTGGGCTATAAATTATACAGTCACTTGAAATATCTAGTCACTTGAAATAGCTAGAGTGTCAAGTCTAAGGGGGAGGTGGAAAAGGAGGAGAAGTGGAGAGAGGCATTGGCTGATCATAAAGGGACTTGTGTGCTGAGTTCAAGAATAGCATCCAGTTGATAGGGTTACAAATTCCGCGCCTTTCTCTTTGAGGTCTTCTCCAGGAATGGTTTAATTCATAGGTAAATGGTCCAGTCGTAAATGGGTGTTGCCATGGGTGATTACTTATGGAAAGCTTGTCAGGTAAATGTCTGCAGAGCCTGGGGTGAGGCCCAGATAATCTTGCTGACCCTATTGATTATATCTTGTGACTGATTGTCTGCCAACAGGCCTTAGTTTTTGATTTGTTTTTATGGTTGTGAGTTTGCAACAAGAATCCATATTGGGCAACCCCTGCTGGGCCTTCTTTTCCCATCGAACTTTGCACGGCTCTCACAGAGGGGGCTCGAGGGCCAGCAGGAGGCCTACTAATTAGAAATGGTTTGTTTTGAAGAAGTGGTTTGATTTGCTTTCATGTATTTATTTGCCATTTGTATTTCTTCATCTGAGAACTGTGTATGCATTTCAGATGCCCATTTTTGGACTGGGTCTTTGAATTTCGAGGGTCTGATTTTTTTTTTAATTCTTCATAAGTTCTAGACAGAAGTCCTTTGTCTGAGGGAGAGTCCATTAAGATTTTTTCCCCAATTTGTGGGTTTTCTTTTCACTCTGCTGGAAATCTCTTTTGACATGCAGAAACTCTTTAATAAGATATGGTCCCAGTTATTGATTCTGGGAAGTATTTCCCATACGGTTTGATTCTTGTTCATGAATTCTCTACCTATTCCTATATCTTCGAGGTTTTGTCTACTTTGTCTTCCAACAGATTTAGTGTTTCTGTTTTAATATTTAGATCTTTGATCTACTTAGATTTTAGTACATGGTGATGAGCATGGGTCTAGTTTTAGTCTTCTGCATATGGACAGCCAATTTTTCTAGCACCATTTGTTAAAGAGACTGTCGTCTTCCAGCGAGCATGTTTGGCCCCTTTATCAAAGAGAAGGTTGAGTGAGTTTGTGGTTGTGGTTGTATCTTCCAATCTATTCCACTGATCTTCAGGTCTGTTTTTATTCCAGTACCATGTTGATTTTATTACTGTAGCTTTGTAGTATAATTTCAAATCAGGTATTGTGATGCCTCCTGCCTTGCCTTTGCTGCTTAGAATTGCCTTTGCTATTCTAGGTCTCTTCTGGTTCCACATGAATTTTAGGAGTGATTTCTCTAGATCTATGAGGTATGTTAGTGGTATTTTGATTGGGATTGTGTTAAATCTATATAGTAATTTTGGGAGAATGGCCATTTTCACAATGTTTGTTCTTCCTATCCATGAACAAGGGATGTCTTTCCATTTTCTGAGGTCCTCTTTGATTTCCTTTTTCAGGGTATTATAATTTTCCCTGTATAGCTCTTTTACTTCTTTCATGAGATTAATTCCTAAGTATTTCATTTTTTTGGATGCTAGTGTGAAGGGTGTGGCTTCTCTTACTTCTCTCTCAGTATTTTTGTTGTTAGTGTATAGGAATGCTATTGATTTTTGAGTATTGACTTTGTATCCAGCTACATTGCTGAATTTATTTATTATATCTAGCAGTCTTTCAATGGAGTTTTGGGGGTCTTCTATGTAAAGTATCATGTCACCTGCAAATAATGATAATTTAACTTCCTCTTTTCCTTTTTTTTTTTTAATTGGTACCGGGGATCGAACTCACAACCACACGCTTGCGAGGCAGGCGCTTATGCCGCTGAGCTAAATCCCTAGCCCCACTTCCTCTTTTCCTATCTTTACTCCTTTTATTTCTCTCTCTTGTCTAATTGCTCTGGCTAGTATTTCCAGTACTATGTTCAATAGGAGCGGTGATAGGGGACATCCTTGTCTTGCGCCTGATTTTAAGGTAAAGGCTTTCAGTTTTTGGCCATTTAATATGATGCTGGCTGTTGGTTTGTCATAGATGGCCTTTATCATATTGAGGTAAAGACCATCTATTCAGATTCTCTATAAGGTTCTTATCATGAATGAGTGTTGGACTTTATCAAAAGCTTTTTCTGCATCTATAGAGATGATCATGTGGTTCTTACTTTTGGCTCTATTGATGTGGTGGATTAAATTTATTGATCTACGTATGTTGAACCATCCCTGCATTCCTGGGATGAATCCCACTTTGTCGGCGTGAATAAACTTCTTGATGATTTGCTGCATCCTGTTTGCTAATATTTTATTGAGAATTTTTGCATCTATGTTCATTAGGGAGATTGGCCTATAGTTCTCTTTTTTAGTTGAGTCTTTCTCTGGTTTTGGTACTACAGTAATATTTGCTTCCAGGAATGACTTAGGAAGAATTGCTTCCCTTTCCATTTCATTGAAGAGTTTGAGGAGTGTTGGAATTAAGTCTTCTTTGTATTTCTTGTAGAATTCTGCAGTGAATCCATCTGGGCCTGGGCTCTTCTTTATTGGCAAGGACTTAATTACATTTTCAATTTCATTAATAGAAATTGGGTTATTCAGCAGTTTTACATCTTCCTGATCCAGCTTCGGTAGTTCATATGCATCTAGGAATCTGTCTGTTTCTTCTGTATTATCGAACCTATGAGAGTAGAGGTTTTCAAAATAGGTGTTGATGATCTTCTGTATTTCCACGGAGTCTGTAGTAATTTCACCTTTTTCATTCCTTATTGCATGAATTTGAGTTTTTTCTTTCCTTTTTTTAAAATAAGGTTGGCTAGGGGCTTATCAATTTTATTTATTCTTTCAAAGAACCAACTCTTTGATTCATTGATTCTTTGAATTGTTTTCTTAGACTCTATTGCATTAATTGCTGCTCTGATCTTTATAATTTCCCCCCTTCTTTTGGCTTTGGGCTTGGCTTGCTCTTCTTTTTCTAGATGTTTGAGTTGTAGCATCAGGTTGTTTATTTGTGTTCATTCTGTCTTCTTGATGTAAGGACTTGTAAGAATATTCAGATGAAGTGAGTTTAATTGGCTCTAAAATGATGCACTATCCAGGGAAATTTAGCTAGATGTTTGAGTGAGAAGTCAGTGAAAATGGCTTAAGTATTTGAGATGCTAGAATTAAATGGATAGTGGAGAATAGAAATGAATATCTGAAATGTGTCCAAGTTGTCTCCTCCTAGTGCCTTCTGCAGCATCTGTCCCTAGGTGGCAGGTGTTGGTGGTAGCCCAAAGGTAAAGCAGCAGTCCTCTCGAGCAGATTCCAAAGACCAGCTCTGGTTTGCTTGTCCACCAGGAAGTCAGTAGGCAGTGGCTACTCCAGGGTTCTAACTGCCTCCCCACCTCAATACTACCCCATCACTGATATGCACAAGGGATGTGAAGCTATTTCTTGTGGACAGTGAGCATGCCACCCCATTCTTCATAATCTCCTTTGCCAGCCTGCTGAGGTTTGGGGGCTATGTCTTAGGCTGTCTTAGCTAGGTATACTATACCGCTGGTAGTTAGGTTAGTCACTAGGTAACTAACAGTGAACAGAAATTTATTGGCTCAGGATTCTGGAGGCTGAGAGTCCAAGACTGTGAGTCTAGCACTTGGAAACACCTTCTCGCTACCTTATTCCATAACAGAAGGGCAAAGGAAGCAAGAGAGAGCAAGAAGACCCTTTCATCAGGAAATCACTTTTGAAATGCTGACAATGGCCTTATTAATCCATGCATCAGGTTAGAGCTCTTATGGCACCATGCTGCAATATGTTTGTTTGTCTCCTTCTACTAGAATTCCAACTGTGTGACATAACATACAAATGTTGCATCCCATGACCAAGCTGTTGCAAGCTGGCATTTGATAGAGAATAAATGACTGAATGAGCCTGAGGCCTATATTCCTAAACAGTAAATTGCTTTTCCTGTGTGGGCATCTGAAGGCATATGCCTTTGGCACACCTGGTCTGCACAGCTGTCCCTGCCGACCTAGCTATAGGGCTTCTGTCTCTCTCTCCCTTATGTCTCTCTGGTCTCTCTGGCCACCGTGGGATTCCTGTTATCATCACTGGCCTGGGCCTGTGGTTTGTCCAGCTGGAACCTATGTCCAGTTAATTCCTGCTTGTCTTGCATTCTCAGATCTGGCTGTCCTTGATTTCTCTGCCTAGGTCAATCAACCTGAGCAAAGAAATCTGCCCTTAGATTTTAAAAACTGACTGGACAAAATGCCTTTCATTCAGATTTTAAAGATGTACAAAGCTTTTCGTGCCCTTGCAGAGACGGATGCCCCTGCCTCCCCTAATCTCAGAGCTGGGGACACATGTGCTGCTCAGCCTTCTCAAGCTTCCAAGTCAACCCAGAAACCAGTTCTACAGGGCCCGGTAAGGAGAGCTGTGGATGTAGGCCTGTCATTACCTGTTGGACCCTGTTTGCCCAGGACTTAGGTTACAACGGGCCTCTTCATTAGGTCCCATCTGTGTCAACAAGGTAGAGAATGGGCATGGCCTCCCAGGGCATCCTGGAAACACTGCTTGTCCACACAGAAGGACCAGGACTATCACTCCCCATTCTCAAATCACCCCATGATGGGACGCCCTTCCTAGGAACTTTGAGCTAGACAGGTGAAGCTACCAAAGAGTTCTGGGAACCCAAGTAGGCCTGGGGAAGTCCTAGACTTGCAGAGGTGGAGAGTAGTTTCTTTTCTCAATCCAGTTTTGAGGTAACGAAATTGAGACTCAGAAAGAGAAAATGGTACATCCAAAGCCCCACAGGACCTGTATCTCCAAAGCAGTGCAAAAAATCACAGGTTTTACTACATTTTTTGTGTCTGGGCTTTGGAGGCTGGAATATTTGGAATTCTAGGTTCAGTCTCTGTTAATGGCAGGACCAAGGCAGAGAAATAGATGAAAGTGGATAGAAGTTAGCAGCTCTTATCCTGGAGTGCACCAATATACACATACCCAGGCCTGGTTCCTCACTCGGTCTGTAAGAGAACACTGACATGTGAGTTTTGAAAAGCTCCTTGGAGATTCTGATATTCATTGCCAGATGGTAACCACGCAGGAAGGATGCTTTTGTCCTTTCTGGTTTAACAAATACTCAGTCGTGGATACTAAAATGAGGCTCTGTGCTGGAGTAGATTCTTATCATCAGTCTAAAATTGCAGTTCTCAGTGGGGCAGTGTGGCTCTCTAGGGAACATCTTAGAAATTAAAATATTTTCCATGATCATAGTGATGGGTGTGATTTCTTTGGTATTTAGTGCTGTGACAGTGAACTATCCTGAGACTGTATATCTTCTCTCTCGCCAGAACACTCATGTAGGTGCAAAGCCAGTTCATAGGCACATGAACTCAAATCTCAATCTCACTTGACGTGCAGGAAGTGGTGCTCTAGGTTGGGTAACCATGGTTTTATCACACACTTTTCCTGGAGCACAACTACCATGCTGAAAGTTGCATTCAGTTATCTTTCATTGTGTTTGGAATTTGATCAATTTCTGGTGCATAGTTTTAAAAAATCACATCCCTTGTGGCAAAACTGCTCTGGTAGTTACTGAGTCATGGAAACACTATTTCCTGTCTGTGTGCATAGCTTTCCCATTCATGATGGTTATTAGTGATTATATGACAGTTCTGATTTTATCTTGAGTGCTTTGAGCTAAAGAACCAAGATCTCTCTGGCTTTTTCTTGTCTTCCTCTCTCTTTTTCTTCTTACTCTCTTGAAGCACAGTAAAGGACTTTCTCTGACATTTCCTTATATACCTAAAGATGCATCCTCCCACAAGGGATTTCATTGTTATGAGCCTTCTCCCAGCCCCAGCAATCTTATCAACTATGGAAGAGTAACTGGGTCTAAGGAAGAGAGGCTAAAGGTGAATGTGGTGGACTGACAACAGGTCCTCAATGTGTAACACCTAGCTGTGGTTCTGGGTGTGGATGGCTCACATGGGGATTGCTGAGAATAGCATGAGATGGAGAACAGGAGAGCAAGCAGTGTTGTTGGTTCTCCTGGTGCTGTTGGTTCTCCTGGAGGATCTTGTGCTGGTTTTCCTGTTGTGAACTAGGCTGTACCTGTCAGAGGAAGAGCTCGGGACCTCGCTGTTGCTGAGAGTGGCTGTGGTGCTTCTTGGGAGCAGTTCTGGTTTAATAAATACTCAGTCATGGATACTAAAATGAGGCTTTTGAGTGTCACTTCCTAGCTCCAGTGCAGATTCCCCAGCCTACTGGCACAGATCCTTCATCTTGCTGGTACAGACTTCTTGGCTTCTGCCACTGACCTTTGGGCTTTCCCAGTGCAGATCTGTGAAACAGACTTGCATGAGACATTGTCATGGACCCTAGGTCTCCAACTGGACTTGTAGGGGGTACTGTCATGGGCTCTAGGTCTTTAGCCGTACTCATGCAGGACATTGCCATGGGATCTAGGCCCTCAGCTGGCCTCTTTGGGTGTGGACAGATTTCCTATACGCTTATTGTATTTGACTTTTTGGGTGACTATTAAAAAATAATCCTATAAATTATGTGTCCTTTATCAAACTGTTTCCCTTGAAAACCCTGACTATAACAGTGACACTAGACTTTGCCTCTGGCTGATGTCTATTTTTTTGAGGGCCCCTTCCTGCAATTTTATTACCTGAGAGACTTTTTATCAGTATTAGAAAACCCATATTTAACATACATTCCTTCCTCTGCCACGTCCTGTATTCCTCACTATCCTAAGCCCTTTTTTGTTTCTATAGAGGATGCCATATACACTTCAATTATCTGGCTTTCTTTGAATCCTACATTTTGTGGGACTCTGGCATATAAGCAAATAATAAATTTATATGCTGTCTCTTTTCGTTATTTTTTTCTTATTGCTGAGACAAAATATCTGATGCCCAAAATGAAGGACAGGTTTATTTAGTTTACAGTTTTTGGAGGTTTCAGTCCATACTCAGCAGGTTCCAAGGCAGGGTGGCATAGCTGAGGGGCATGTTTCATGGTGGCAACAAGCAACAAGAGTAAAAGAGAAAAGCATGCCTCTTTCCATCCCTTCTATGTATGCCAGCTACCTGCCCCTGGGCAGGTGCAGCAGTCACACTGCCAGTCCTAATGCTAGACAACAAATGCTAGATTCAACCAGTTCCATGACTGCATGGAGCTTTGGGGAAACATCCAAACACAAACCATAACTGTATCTCTCCTGTTAATCTGTCTGCTGTCAGTTTAATTCATGCATAAATTATTGAAACTTCAGAGAGTAGAGAGAATGTATTTCCTGTGTGGTAGTTTTTTATCTGTGTTAGAAAACCCACATTCACTAGACATACGTTCCAGCTGGACAAACTGCACAGGCCCAGGCCAGTGGTGGTAACAGGAAGCCCAGTGCAGCCAGAGAGACACGAGGAAGAGAGGGACAGAGGGCTTGATATGTAGGTCAGTAGGGGCAGATGTGCAGGCCAGGTGTGGTATGTGGTTGGTTTGGGAGTTAACTGATCTACAAGTAACAAAGCCTATGGGTAAACAGTAGGACTGTGGTCATTCTCAGAGAAGCCCTACAAAAGGCTGGGGTGCCTTTAGATGGCAGAGGGTCACCTACAAGGATCAGTCATCTTGTTGGGGATGAAGATCTACCACCCAAGTGACAGCTAGACTGGGCTTATCACAGATCTTAGGACGAAAACCTGGAGCAACTGGACAGTAGCTCTTCAATGCCTATTAAGGGCTAGGCCCCACAGGTGTGGGTACGGTTGCAACAGGCCTAGGGAAGATGTTAAGAACTCTTATTTTACAAGGGTGGAAGGCCAGCTCCAACATTAAAACAACTTTCCTGCACCCTATTCTGCTTTCCTTCAGGCCCATCTGATAAACCCAATAAGGCAGAGATGGAGATATTTAGAAAGATGAAATTGAAGACAGAAATGCAAGAGAAAAATTAGCTGCCTTCAAAAGAAACAAAAGGGTAGGAGAAGGAAGCAGGCAAGTGGAAATGAGGCCAATAGGCACTGTTCATTCTTCAAGCATTGCCTTCTTATTTTCCTTCTTTTAGCTGTTTGACTTTGTAAAATACAAAGGGCAGATCAAATTTAAACAACCATGTTGGCTTTTCACATCAAAGGATGGAGAAGCGATTGACAACCAAGACTATGCCTGCTTCTCCCATCTGCATGCCTGGCAGGGAAGGAAAATAACTCACATATCGGTGAAGGAAGAAGCTGGGTAAGATGACAATGAAATTAGTGGGAATATCCGAGCTGGTTTGCCAGTGCCTTGTAGGATGTAAAATGTGGATTAATTAGAACGCTATTTTTAAGATCCAAATGATCTTCATTATTGGAGCACACACACATTAAATACATAAATAAAATGGTTTTAAAATCTAGAAAGCAAACATGCTGAGAGACCACAGTAATCTCTGAGCAGAGGCCACTCCACTTGCCTTCAAAGCTGTTCTGTCATCTCAGTTCCCTGCTGGTTTCCTTCTGCTAAAGGAAGTTTGAATTTGTTTGGTTTTTGATAAAAACCACTCTGTTTTTGATGTTTCACTGGGAGTGATTGTGAGTGCCTCTGGGGAGGGTGGAGCTTCCATGGAAGGAAGTCTCTGGTCTCTGATGTCGGGGTCATTCTGACTTGGGGAACTGGCACCAAGTTGCATGAAAACACAGTGGCTCATTGCCCCTTGGCGCACTGCATGAACCCTGCTTTCTCTGTGGATGCTCATGTGTCCCTATGTCTTCAGCCTTCTTCTTTCTTGGTAGCCATCTCTACCACAACCCGCCCAGCTGACTGCTGGCACCACACACTGGTTTCCTGCTCCTGTTGGGGTGTTCTGGGCTTCCTGTTGCATAGCTTCCTATAGGGGACACTCCCATGGCCCTTCCTTTCTACAGGGGCTTCGAAGCTGCCAGCTCCTCAGATCTGCCCAGAGCCCTGTCCTAAGGTAAACTTCCAAAGATGGTCCTCAGTTGAGTTGGTGTCAGAAACAGGAGTGGGGATATGAGGAGTTCCTGCATTTCTAGAGTGGGAAGGATGTCACTTGATTTGGCCATAAATGGGTGCCATTTTAAGCAGAACCAGATTTGCTGGCATGAGTGGTTTTAACCATCGGTAGACACAGACATGGAAGTGAAATCCTCCGAGTGTAAACTAAAGAAGCCACAATGGGGAAGCCCCATAGCATTTTTCTACACCCTTCCCAGTGCTCCACAGCTCTCCACAGCAGCAGGACTTTCTCTTCTTCCTTGGTTCCTTGCAGCCACTTCTAATCCCTGCCACTCTCTTGTTATTGTGGAAGGTGCCGTGATGATATAGAAGAACAATTTAGGTAGCAGTAGTTGCTCCCTCACACATGTATATTGTCTTCTTAACCTTAAGCTATCTCAAATAAACATACATACTCATAATGAAATCGTGCCTTTTCTATCAATAGGGTTGTTAAAATGTATATTATGATTCAGGAAGTCTGGATTGGAGTTCCCAAACCCTGCGTTTCTTTTTTCTTTTTCTTTTCTTTTCTTTTCTTTTCTTTTCTTTTCTTTTTTTTTTTGGTACCAGGAATCAAACAGGTAGGTGCTGTGCCACTGAGCTATATCCCCAGGCCCGAAGCCTGCATTTCTAACAAGCTTCCCAGTGCCACCAAAACTGCTCTTGGGAAACCACACTTTTTAAATAGAAACTCCAGGCAACCTCACCTCTGCCTCTTACCAGCCATCTAAGTGCTGATGATGTTCCAAAAACAGCAGGACTGGGAGATAGGGTGACAAGGCCTGAATTCTCTCTCTCTCTTACTCTGTTGCACACACACACACACACACACACACACACACACACACGGAGGTGGGAAGAGAGAGAGAGAGACAGAGACAGAGACAGAGACAGAGACAGAGAGAGTGACTCAGGGACTCACAGTTGCAAGTGCAGACCTCCATGCTGCACTCCTGAGCTCTGCTGGATTTAAATGGTCAGAATTGCATCCTTCTCTGGGCCTGTTACCTCTCTTATCTTGGGGTCCTTGTTTACCAGTTGGGGGGGGGAATGATGAGATGAGTCAGCTGATCTGAGCAAATCAGGACATAAACAGGGCTTTTCACATATAAGTGCCTGGCATAGTTCTTGTCAAAGTGAGGGACAGTCAGCACAGCTGAATTGGTTTATGCTTCTGTGAAGAACTGAACTGTCTACCCTGAGAGAGGGTGCAGGAAGCAAGCATAGCTCTGCACTCCAGTCATCTGTGTGCAGAGATTCTCGATTAAAGGATACCAAGGTAGGGGAGTGAGTGGGGGCAGTTCTGATGAAGAAGTAAAACTTAGACTCTTGAACCCCATTACATAAATAGGGGATGGGAAGTGAGTGTGTGGAGTGCACACCCGAGGTGACTCCTGATCAGTAGGCTTGCTAGGAGGTCCCCAAACATCTTCTGAACTCACCACACTGAGAATGCACATTTGCTGGGAAACAGCACTGGGAGGGGTGAGGGTATGGGGGTGTCAGTGCCTGATTCAAGGCTCTGGGTGGCAGAGATGTCCAAGACATCTGATGAGGTGGGGGTGAAGGAGGCCAGAGATAACCTTCTCCAGGGCCATAAGCATTTTGGCTGTGAAATCGAGACATGCTGACAGAGGAGGGAATTTCACTTTAAAAACACCAGATAATGATGAGGGTAGTGATGGAACTGGTGACAGTTCCTTCATTGGTGACATTTCTGTTTGAAGGCTAGGTTTCTGTCTAGGTATTTATATCCATTTTTAAAATCTATTGACAAAACCTACTACAGTATGCAGGTCACTGATACAATCATGTTGTTTTCTGTTTCCATGAAATTAGTGCTAAGATCTCACAGGGAAGTCATGGAAAATCTATTTGAGGGCTAGTTTTCTTTTAATTCTGGAAATGAAAGGTATCTTTTGTGGCCCTGGTGGGCCTTCTCTTTGATATTAGTCCCCAACATCACTTGTGAAAATAGGTAGCATTTTGCCAACACCTGCCATTTGTAATTTTTTTTTTTTTTTTTTTTTTTTTTTTGGTGGGGAGAGGGGAGGCTGCGATGCTATTTCCATTAAACAAGTTTACAGGCTGCTTTTCTTTGTTTCCCATGGACTTTGATGGAAAAATTAAGTCTCTGACTAGCAGAGAAACACGGGGCAAATGTCACGGTTACGCATTCAAAGTCTCAAAACCCTCCTCTAGGGACCCAGGCCAGGTGTCTGTTTGGATCAGTTGATCAGTTTGATCGCTGACTTTTTCAGAGGCTCCGAAGTGATCTACTGTGACCAGAACTTAGTGTCTAAAATTTCTTTTTATTAGTACATGTTTACAGTACATAATTACATTCGTGGTGAGCGGTTGTTACATGCACATAATACATCTTAATTCTCAGTTTTTAAAAAAGGTAGTTTGAAAGAGAAGTGTGGTAACTGTCTGGGGTAACTGCAGCCCCGGATCAGACCGCAGCGACTTTGCCTTGGAGGGCCCGGGAGGTTCTCCGCTGCCAGCAGGCGGCGCGCAAGCGCTGTAGGCTCGGAGGCGCGGTGGACCGCGCGCCAGCCGGAACGTGCGCGCGACCGTAGCGGCGGGGACTTGCACGCCGGCGCTGAGGGTGCCACTTCCGGGAGGGGCGGGGCCGGCGGCGGCACTACCTCCAATCTCTGCAGAGGCTGTGGAGTGGGGGTGGCGGTGGCTGTAGTGGGAGCGGCAGTGTTGGCGGCCTGCGGATCAGTTGTCCGCTGAGGAGGGGACGCGGGAGCTGGTGCTGCTTGTGAGGAAGCGCGACCGCTGGAAGGAGCGGGCCCGCCGGTTTCGATCTGAGGAGGTGGAAGGGCCGTCGCGGGCTCGGGCTGAAGTTGAAGAGGCGCGGAAGGAGGCGGGTCGGGCGCAGGCAGCGCGAGGCCGGAGGACCGAGTGGGGTTGGAGTCCCAGGCGCCCGGCGCGGTAAGAGTGCTGAGTGCGCCTGGCTCGCCGGTGCCACGACGGGAATCGAGGTAGGGGGGAATACACCCTGGATCAGTGCCTCAGCATCCGATCCCGGGCCGGTAAGGGGAACAGGGACCTCGGGCTCGGAGACAGTGGGGCGTGTTCCCTAGCAGCTACGTGTGTGTAGGGCCCGGCTAGTACTACAAGGGAGGGAAAACAGTTGCCGCGGAATTGCGATGTTCTGGTTTGGAGTGGAGCGAGATACAGTTTCTGGGAGTGAAATCTGAGTCTTCCAAGGCGGGGGGTGCACCCCATCTTGGCTGCTGTGGGGAATCTAGGCGGGCTGTCGAGACAGTTTAAAGCCTTAGAAGTAAACAAACCTGTTTTCTTTTATAGACACTGAAAAGGGGGAACCGAGAGAACGTCCGAAAAGGAAGATGCCTAGTACAGACCTTCTGATGTTGGTGAGTCTTTCTCAGATGTCTGAAGGTCCTGGACCTTTAAGGTTTATTTTTAGTCCAAAGGATCTTAACCGGGCATCAGTTGGGAGACTGAGGCAGGAGGATCACTTCGAGTTCCAGGTTAGTCTGGGCTGCATAGTGTAAGGCCAACCTGAACGACATAGTGAGACCCTGTCTCAAATAAAAGACCCTCCCTCCCAAAAGGATCTCCTTGTGGCAGTTTCGTCTCTGATGCTGGCTTTTGTCAGAAGAGCATTCTGCCACCTTTTTAGAGGGGGAGGCGGTTGATGATCAATCAGGATGCATACATGCTTGAGTTAAATACACAGTATATAGAACTTAAAATTCTTCCAGAATGCTTTTCAAAATTCTTGCACTTTACCACTTATGCACATTCGTGTATAAGTACTTGTCTTCTATAGGTAGGATTCCCAGGGAGGCAGATTTCATGTCTTACTTGTTTAGAAGGGAATAAATATCTTCTATGGTGCTCTGACTGTTGTAAGTGCTTGACAGATGCTTGTTGAACTAGTCCGAATTTAAGAGTTTTTTGTTTCTTGGTTTTGGGGATCCTGTTTTCTCTCTTCCTGATGTCTTTATGTGTTGTTTTTTTCCACAAAGTAGGGAAAATAACATTGCCAGTTACACAATGACAGTTTAAATTCTGTATAGAATCTTTTTTTTAAATAGTTAAGATGGTACATTTTATGTTATGTGTGTTTTACCACACTTGATTTTTTTATTAAAAATAAAAGAATGACATCAAAGACGAATCAATATCAGATGGGCAATATCATTTTTCATATAGATTAACATTTTGATTCTTACATTTCTTTAAAAATAAAAAACTCAGAATTAGTCTAAATAGCTTTGATAAAGGAATAAAATTAGAGCTCCAACCCTTCCCAGTCCCATGATTTATCACCAGTCATGACAAAATGGCATTGATATCAAGATAGACAAACCACCAAAGTACCAGTATAAAATCCCAAAATAGATACTCACATAACAGACAATTGATTTCTGGCAAAGATGCAAAAGCAATGAAGTGGAGAAAGGATTGTATCCTCAATAAATATACTGGAGCAACTGGATATTCACATGCAAAAAACCCAAACCTTATAGCACATCAAAAATTTCTTAAATGACTTTGGCCAAGCAACAGCTCAGGCCACACCTGCCTTCACTGTAACTAACACACTGTGAGCCATTTGAGATGACTTTTGGATATTTTAAGAAATTTTTAAGAAATTTCTGTGTAGAATCTTTAGTGTGAAAATTACGTGAAACCTGCATCTTTCAAATAAGGATACAGAAAAAATAGTTGGGTTTAGTTTTTGTTTAATAAGTCACTTCTCGGCAACCCGCTCAGGATGCCTTCTGTCTCTCTTCAGACAGAAGCTTTCTTCCTCGCAATAAATATATTCTACTCTTAAAAAAAAAGGTCACTTCTCTGAGTCTAATACCTCATTTTGCAATATCAGTGACTTAAGAACATTTTCGATCTTTTTCACCTCACTATCCCAGAGAATTGACTCTTGTCATTGATAAGTTGGCTAAACCAAGTAATGTTGCCTTCATATACCGGTGCTGACTGCCTGTAGTGGCAAAACCTGTAAGGTTGCAGGAAATGAAGAAGAGGGAGAGTAAGTTGTGATTCCTTTTAGTTTGGGGTGCAGGGTGGGGCAAGGATGATTTGAGGTTGTGTGTCAGAGGTGGAGGAATACTTGCTTTATCCATAGAGCCTAACGACAAGTTCATTACAGATTCTTGCCCCAAATTTCACAGATTTCTAGTAGGTAATAAATAGTCTTACATAATTTAACATTTTTATTATAAGAGCATTTTTGTCGATAAAGAAATGGAAACAAGTCTCCCCCTTTGATTCTTTCCACCCCCTTGGCACTAATTGCATCATCCTAAGATAACCCATTAGCAGTGCCGAGGTTTTAATGGTCTTAATAACTGGCAATTTCTGGCTTTCCTTTTATAGATTTGTGTGTTTATGTAAATTATAGATCCTGTATTTATTTATATACAGAGTTATGTTTCTTTCTTCTGGAGCCTATGAATTTATTCAGTATATTAACTTTGGAATCAGTTTAGTTTTGAAATACTTTTCTTGCTTTTGCTGTACCTTTCATCTTCTCACCTCATCATCTAGAATGCTTAGGGGTGTTGCTTTGCTTGTTCAAAGCTTATGGTCCGGCTATAAAGATGTAGATTTGGGTGCCCCCCAACGGTCATCGTTTTCTGAAGACGACACACAAGTTGCATGAAGTTCTTTCACTGGAAAAGCTACTGTCCATTCCTTGAGTGTTACTTCTTTATTTTTGTAGTGCTGCGTATTGAACTGAGGATTGTACATGCTTCATGTTTCATTGAGCATGTATTACATATTGGGTGCAGAAGTAGATAACCTACATATTCACTTAATTTTCACAAAAACCTTTGGAAAACTGTGCTAGCATTTTCCTTTAATAGAGGAAGAGCTAGATTTATGTCAGGTACCATAGCAATTAAGTGGTAAACCTGGGTCCTACCTCAGTTGATCTAAACTTCAATCTGTCTCTCCTACCCCTCTTGTGATACTGCTCTGGGCCGTGTTCTGGTAGGGGACTGAACTTAGTGACCATTGTGCCAGGTGGGACAGGGTTTGTGTATAATCGGATGGAATTGCTGTGATCTCCAGGAGTCACTTTGAAAAGGGGGGGGGGAGGAGAAGGAGTCTCGTCTAATTGAGTAGTCTTGTCTGAAAATGCATATTTTATTATGAAATCTTGTTTTCTAAAGGGCTAAATCTAAAGGGCTTTAGATGAAATTTTAAAATTTATCTATAGGTATAGTTTTGTAATCTTTAAATTTCATTTTAAAATAGTAAAGGGACTTTAGAAAATACTTGTTATAAGAAGAGAGCATTGGGTCTGATAGGACTGACAGCATGCTGTGAGAGAAACCATGAAGATCACCTGGAATCTGTAAATAATGAGGCTTTGAATCTAGACCAAGGAGCTTAGGAATTTAGGTAGTGTGTTCCTGATCTGTTTTGTACTCACTCAGTTAGGGTGGTTTGCCTGGCTTTTTCCGTTTGCTTGTGTGTGACATGGTGCGACTGTGATACTTCTTACCTGTGTCTCAAGAGGACTAAAAGGAGTGTGTTCATTTGCTGAGAGCTGTGAGGCTTTCAGAGCAAATTCAAATTGGGCAGTTGGGGAGCAGCTTTTCTCTGCTTTGGCAACTGTTCTTTCCATCCATATTCTTCTCAGTGCCAGGAGGTCTGATCACTTTGCAAATTGCCAAGTACATGTAGTTTTTGTAAGTCCAAGTCAACTCTTCAAGTGACTTTTCTCTTTCCTACCCAAGGATGAATATTAGTTGGTATTCACAGCCAATGAGGGGTAGTGTAGGTGGCCAGGTAGTACTGGGTGGGGTTTGAGTGATCATCGCTTATCTAAGGCAGTGGTTTGCAGCTGGGAGTAGTTTTGCTCCACAGAGATCTTTGACAATCTCTGCAAACACTTTCGGTCTGTGTACTTGCGGAGTTCTACTGGTGAGAGGTCAGGAATGCAGCCAGACATGCTGCAGTCTATGAGGGCAAACATCCTGCAGTGTGTACGGTCCCCTACAACCCAGAACGATGTGGCTTACAATGGCAGTAGTACCGAGGTTGGGAAACCCTGATCTGTGGTTCCTTAACATAGATGAGTGTGTGTCTGTATAGTTTGTGCTTTCCTGTGGGTAGGGAAATGAGTCTTTTCTTAGAGCTTTTTGAGTCTTTATGGTGTTACTGAGGGTCATCTTGCCCACGAATCAAGCTCTGCTGCTTTGGATAGTGTGTAGCAAGATCTGCAGAAAAGCAAAATTCTTAAGAGATGCTTTCCTTTTCAACGTTTCGGTAGCACTCTTTTCTTGATTTGAATCTAACAAACCTCATTAGCTTTGGTTTTTGATTCAAACATCAGATCTTTCCAGGTCTCTGAGCTTTATCTTTGACCTTCAGATCTTTTTCAGGAATGTTTTCTTTCTGATGTCACATGAGGGTTAAGCAATAAACTGAAATGTTGAGTTCATTAAAAGCTCATTTCTAAAAAAAATCCCAAAAAACAAAAAACAGCTCATTTCTATTATTTG
The DNA here is from genome assembly GCA_004027295.1 of Dolichotis patagonum. Classification (NCBI taxonomy): domain Eukaryota; kingdom Metazoa; phylum Chordata; class Mammalia; order Rodentia; family Caviidae; genus Dolichotis; species Dolichotis patagonum. The sequence continues at coordinate 47,947 of PVJX010006648.1, forward strand.
GCTCTTGTGTCTTGTTTGTAGGATTAGCTAGAAGAAAGGCAAAGTACGTGGGAGAGTGGCAGAGAAGACATTTGAACTTTTACAAGTGGCTGTTGTAGGGTGAGCATTATATTTGGCATTGTTCTAATCTTATAAATGGAACAGAACTGTAATAAATTAGTCTTTAGGGAAGTCATAAAGTCCAAATCCTAGTATTTGACTTAGTTTTCTAGCCTATGTGATGGGAATTTTTAGTAGCACTTGCTTTCTTAATTAGGCTTTGCCCAATCTAATGTTATATACAATTTATACACATAGGTGGCAGAATTAGGAATCAGCCTGGGGTTAAGAATTTTCCACAAGGAATTGATTTGTTGTGAGGCAGTCTATATGTGTAAACATACAGCACCCAATTACTGAGAGAAGAGCCAGAGGGTGGGGTTGAGGGGAGATAGTAGCCACCTGGGAAGGTAGAATAGGGAAAGCTGACAGTAGTGTGTTAGATACATCAGCCAGGTGGCATGTTGTAGCAGTATGGTTGAGGGTATCAAGGGACCATTGCCAAGGCTCGGCAGGGTTAAGAGAAACCAGTGGGATGATGAAACATCCCAGAGCCAGCAACGGGAGAGCCTTTATCACTCTTAGACCTCAGGGGGAAAGGGAGGGAGTAATTTCTGGAAATTTGCAAGAATTTGCAAATTTGCATTTCATTCATGTAAAGAGTTGATAGCCTGTTGGATTGTAACCACTAGAACCAGTGGTCCAGCAGGAAGGGAATCGAATACTTTCTCTACTCTCTGATTACCTACAGGAGCTTCCATTTGGTTCAGCCCAGGTAGAAACCAGGAAATAAGGGAGCCTGGCTGATTTAACTCACAGAGGGCAGACACAGTGGAACTGGAAAAAGGATCTGGAGCAGAGAGGGGAAAACCTATCATGCTGAAGCTGAGATCAAGTTAGTTTCAAATGGCAGCAACTGAGAAGTTAGTCCTTGAGCTGAATCTTGGAAATGAACGGGAGGGAATTGTTAGAGAAAATGTGTATTCCCACTGGTTGGAACAGGAGGAGGGTAGATTCCAAGGCATAGTATTGCCACAGCTCTGGCAAGTGCAGAGCCCTTTGTCTCAGTAGTAGCCTTACAATCTTAATTGCCTTCATGAAGGGCATTGAGAAACCCAAAGTCCAGTTTTCTTGTGCATAGGAGTCCCTGCTGCTGAGTGTTTTCTCAGGGAGTTTGCTCTGCTGGTAGAAGGCATTAGCAAGTGTTTCATTTCTTTAAATCACTAAAGGTATTCATTAGGATTAGGTTTGACTGTGCTTCTATATAACAGAAAAAGCTAAAGTAGTAGAAATTTTAAAAGATAGAAATGTATTTCTTTAAAGTAAGAAAATGTGGAGTAGGCAGTTCCTGGCTGACATGGCCAACCAGGTCTTTCAGGTTCCAGTTTACTTATTGTCCGCCGCCAGTGAGCATTTCCTTCTGGTCCAGGAAAGCTGCTTTGGGTTCACGTTTCATTCATCCTAAAGAGGCTGGAGAAGAAGAGCTCGCACTCCTTTTTAATTACAGATGCTCTTGCGTGAATTGTGTGGTATATCCTGAAGAATGTATGAAACACACACCTACATTTTAAAGATTTACACTAAAAATCATGTATCTACTACCTGGGTTAAGAATTACAACATTTATGCCCAACTACCTCTGGCCCACCCTGTCACAAACATCTCCTTTTCTTTTTTCTAGGGATAACCACAGTCCTATTATAATTATTTCCTTGCCGTTTTTGAAAAATGGTGTTAATACCACTTGACTAATAGTGGACATTTGGGTTGTTTCCAGATCGGGCTTTTTAAAGCATTACTGTTAATGATATTTCTTGTACATGACAAAGGATCAGAGGTACAATAGTCGTTCTGATTTATAGCTAGGAGTAGAACTATTAGACATGCACCTCTAACTTTAATATATAACTGCCATACTTTTCTAAAGAGGTTGATATAGTTTGTATTACTGTCAAGAGTATGTGGCAATTCTTGTTTCTATGCAGCTTGCCAAACATATTTATAAGGCTGTTGATTTTTCTTTAAACCAGTCTGGTAGGCGGATAAATCTAATAGTGGTTTCCATATGTACTTCCTGATCACTGATGAGGTTAGGTACCCTCTTCAGTGTTTTATTAACTATTTGATTTCCTGGTTTGTGAGTGCCTTTTTAACACGTTTGTCTTAATAGTTTTTTGTCTAATTCTTATATTAGATTGTGTTTCATATATATATATATAGATATATATATATATATGCTGAGAATTTGTTACTAGGTGCATGTAGATCTAAAATTGTTAAATCTTCCTAAGTTGAGTTTTTAATCGAATAATGGTTTTTCACTTAATACAGTAAGTCCCTGACTTACAAATGAGTTCTGTTCCAGGAGAACATTCGTAAGGCAGCTTCGTTTGTAATCCAGCAAAGTGAATCTTAGACAATATACTTGTAAAGTTCACAACTGGAATGTTTATGAATTAGAGACATACTGTACAGATTTTTATCATAAATAGGCTAGTGTAAGTGTTTGATCAATGAATGAATGAGTTGTCTGTTGTATAGGCAGAATGTGTAGGACAGTCCTAAGCCGTAAGTTGCAATTAATTTATTTGTTGTACAGTAGGTGAACATTTGTGTTTTGGGCTGTTACGAACAAACATTATTTGAACAATTGTATATGGGCTGTTATGAATGATACTGTCTTTTGGTAAACATAAAATATAAATGGATTTGCTGTGGCACAATGTATAGTGCCAAACAAGTTTCCAGAGTGGTTGCACCAATTTACATCCCTATAGGGTTTTCTAATATGTAACATTTGGATTTAGTTTTGAGCAACAAATGTTAAATTTCTATTACCTGCACACTAAATGTTGAGAGAGTACCGAGAACTCTTTTACAAAAAAGTATGAGGGCACTTCGCTAATGTGAAATGCTCTTTTCTGTGATTTCACCAGAGAGTAAACCCTGCTACATTCTTATGAATCTTGTCTGTAAGCATTAATAAACATTTGACGGGAGCAAGCAACCCAGATTATTGAGTATAAAAAGAGCCTTGAGAAGGATTGAATTTAAAGTTGTAAAACAGCATTTGTAGTAGTTAATTCTGAGCCTAAATTCATAATCCTGTGGAACAGTTAAGAATCTAAGTGGCCCTTGTGGTATATTTACACTTCATACTCAGTGTTGGAGATGCCATGTTCTCTGGGAGCTTTTTCTAAAGCATTGAAATTCACTGTTTTGAACTGCACTTTGGTAGGTGGATCTAAAATGGAACAGGTCAATTTATTATTGAGTTCCACTGTACCTAGTCTATGAGATGTTTGAGGCAAACTGAAAATTTCTTTTCAAACTCTGATGGAGGGTAATCTAGGGCAAATAATGCAAGTACTATGGTGGATCTGTTCCTCGTCTAGCTGTTTGGTAGCCATAGTGGAAAAAAACCTAAGACTGTATCACCCAGACCTTTTTGAAAGCCTTTTCAAATGCTTTTCCACTAGTTAGGATCATAACAGCAACAGCAGTCTATCTGGATGACTGGAAACATACATTTATGATATGCAAACAATGGGTAACTGCTTTCTTCTGTTTTGTTGGTAGGTAAGAGGGCACTTGCAACCTTCTGATAGATTTAGTACATTGTCAAAGGTTAAGAGTTGATTTAGCATATTGCTTACTGAACTGAACAACAGCTCATTATTAAGATGTATTTTATTACCACCATTTGCAAGCAAATACAGCATGGGCATGTGAGTCAAACTTCTTTTAAAGCCTCTTCTAGTTCCTTTGTGACTTCATTTGGGATTCTGCAAAGGTTGCTTTGCCTTGGTGGTTGCCAAAGAAGTAAGGAGAATTTCATCAGAGAAGGTACATATTTAGTAAGGGTTTATTATGCACATTTTCTTGCCTTATCTCATTTAATAGTCACAACCCTTTGAGTAGCATCTTTTTTTTGGTGAGCTTTTATTTTTGCATATGAGCAAAATCCAATTGCGTAGCAGTTGAGTAATGTGTCAGATGTCACACAGTTTTTAAGTGAGAGCTCAAAGTCAAAGCTTTTGATTACCAGTGGTGAATTTCTGAGAGCACACAGCTCCCGATTTGCCTCTCCAAAAGTCCAAAGGAAAAGTGATGACACACCTGTTCAGGGAGCACTCAGAAGCTGCTGACATTCTCAGATGTCCTAGGGAATTGCTAAAGAAAAAGAAGTGTTTTTACAAAGTTTGATCATTTTAGCAGATAGTAGTTCTGTTTAAAAATTCTTCAAAAAAGTGCTTTTAGACAATAATGACTCTGTCTAGCTTATACACTTGTTCTACAGATTACTAGGTAACTTAGATAACAGAAACTTCACTCCATATTTGTAGAATAGCAGGTTCTGCTGTTGCCTTTAGCCTATTTTGGAAACTTTTTCAGCAGCCTTTTTTTTTTCTTTTTCCTTTTTTAAAGAAAACCTGTGAATCCAAAGAACCTTAGGTTACTCTTAGCTGGGAGTGTTTAGTGAATATTCTAAGTCAGAGACTTACTGTATGAAGTGATGCTTTGTTAAGTATACAACTCAGTGAAAATATTTTTATTTTGTGTTCATAGAGTTGTGCAACCATGACCACAATCAGTTGTTGAACATTTTTCGAAGAAACCCTATGCTCAGCAGTCATTTCCTTATTTCCCCCAAATCTCTTAGTCTTACTTACCAATATTTCCCCCAAGTCTCCTAGTCCTACCAATGTGCTGTCTATAGATTTAATTCAGGACATTTTATATTTTTTTAAATAAGACTACTTTATTAAGCCAACAGCTGTATACCAATTTATTATCTTAAAACATAAGATTCAGTAGATCCTAGCTCCTTGACAGAGTTCTTATAATTTCTTACAAATTTCATATAATATCCTTGAGTCTCTGACTGAGCTCAAGCTAAACAAACCATTCTTTCATGGGATCTCTCATGATGTGGTCTTTTGTGATTGGCTTTCTCATTTACAATGTTTTTCAGGAGCATCCATGTTGTACTATGGATCAGAACTTTATTCTTTTTTATTGCAGTTGTAGGGCTTTTCCTGGAGAATTGTAAGTAATGGAGACATATCCAATGATGTTTCTATTTTTTTCTCACTATAGGAGACATGGGTGTTTTTTTTGTTGTTGTTATGTGTGTGGTTTTTTTTTTTTTGCTTTAGATATTTGTAATACTAAGACTATTTCTGTGATTCATGTTAAGTAATAATTGAGGAATATAGGTCCCAACAACTGCCCTTTGGGATGTCCTGAACTCTGTAACGTTTTGCAAAATTGTAATGTTTGCAAGCATTTTCTGGAGGCTTGGGGATTGTAAAGATTTCTAGCTTTTGTTAAAAAGATAGTAAAACTCACACAGATACACAAAGAACATCCCTTAAAGATTTTATTTTTACTTATAGTGAGGAGACTAGGAAAATGTTTCTAGATTGGGAATATTTAAATGAATGGGAAATGGAGACAAAACTCATTTCTTCTATAATGGAGAAGAAAGTCAACTGAATCTTTACTGATCTGGCATCGTTTGTTTTTTGTGTATCTTAGAAAATTAGTTGGTGTTGCTATCAATTATCTACCACTTTCAGAGCTGCATATTTTAGGATTAGAAACCCAGAGTAACCCATATAACGCTAACTTCCCATTAGAAGGGCACATTTCCTTCTCACTTTCAACAGATTATCAGAATGTCTGAAACTCTTCCAAACGTTAATTGTAAATTAAATCCCTATATTGATTATTTAGGTTTTTATTTTTATTTTTTAATTTATTTTATTTTATTTTATTTTTTTTGAGACAGGCTCTCATACACAGTTCAGGCTAGTCTTGAACTCACTTTGTAGCCCAGGCTGTCTCAAACTTGCAACAGTCCTCCTGCCTCAGCCTCCTGAGTGCTGGGATTACAGGTGTAAGCCACCATGCCCGGCTTTTATTTAGGTTTTTAAAAGCAGCTCTTTGGTAACAGTTTGGAAGGTAGACTTTCTACAGGGTATTTATGTAGGTTTGTTTAGTCTGAGGTCAGTCAGAGACCCGAGGATAGATCTCTGTTTTAATATTTTGAACCGGTTTATGTGTCAGAAATTTCCCAAGAAACAATTCTAAGACATCTCAGTAAATGAAATACAATAATAATAAAGTTTTAAAAAATCTCTAAAGAAGTAACCTTAGCAACTTAGATTGTACATGTATTCACTATTTCTCATCACTGATAGCAGCATGCCAGTTGTAGGGAAGGGATTTCTATAAGTGGTTATAAATTTGGAAAGTGTAGGTTTCATAACTCCAAGGGAAAGGTGGAATAATCCTGTTAGTGAGATGAGTGTTTGGAGACAGAAGCTTAGCATACCTCTTCCCCAATTTGGATATACTCAGAGAAATTAAGGCTTTTCTGTGTGAAGAATATGGGATTGTTTCAACAGATCTGGCTTATTACCCCAAAATTTCTCATTTCTAGTCTTCAAAGGATGATTGTACTTCTTTCGTACTTTGGAGGATAACTCTGCATTTAGCTATTTATAGTAAGACTCTGAGAGATCTAGCAAGACACCATGTGCAAGTTAGTACAGAAGTTTTTCCCTTTGTCTTACGTACTTGCCTTGGGCTGAGAGTGTATTTAACTAACTTGTAATTACTTTTTACTTTCACACCTCAGCATGTTCTGCTTTTTGAACTTAGTTCAATGCATTTTACTCTTCTCTCCCAGTGTAAGCTCTCTGTAATGTATCTGAGAACTTTTTGGTATATCTGAGATAAGCAGTGTTCAGAATTATTACTTGACAGAGTCAGCATCTGTCTTTACTTTATACTTTGTCCTGATTACAATCAATTAATCAATAAAAAAATGACCTTATAGCAATACTTGGCCCCTGAGCTTTTAGGAGCATACACGCTATAGTTTCCCATGAGTAGACTCTTGACTTGGGACTATTTTGTTATGTCCTTTCTCTGTGGCAGAGTAGTTTTGTATCTGTGCAATAGAAAGGTACTTTGCTTGAGTACTGCAGTGCTAAGTGTGTCACAGTTAAAGTTAGAAGCGCTTATGGAGTGCTGAATGTACATATCCAACCTTGACAAAACACAGCTGGAAGGGAAGGTGTGGGGACCGTTAAGTTTTTTGAGATGAATTTCTCAGATATTGCACGTGTTGCTTCACATAGTGAGATTTTAGGGGAGGTATGTGGTTTGCTCTTGAGCACCTCAGGAGCAATGATTTAGGTGCTTGGGGTAAAGTAGAAGGACTGAGAATTGTCGGTTTTGGACCTATTCTCTGATTTGTACTACTGATAGGTTATTTCTGGAAATTAGATCAGTGGAAAAGACAATGCATTTCAACCAGAAGATTTCAGTCCTTTCTCTAGGATTTTTGAGCTATGTGACCTTTGGACTTTAGTGTCTTTATCTGCAAAGGACAGATCGACTCTTATCACCTGGGATGTGATTCATCCTTGAGCTTGTCCTAAGAGTGCCAGTGTTGGCAGAGTCCGGTTACAAATGACCGGCCTTTGTCCTCTGTAGATTCAGTCCACTGCTACTGTGTCTTGCACAGTTTAAGTGGGAAAGATGCCTCATGGAAGGAGAAACTTACTAACATCATATGAAACAAAGCTGTGAAAAGCAAACATAATCCTATGATTATTTTATCTTAAAGGTACTGTGTTAGGTTTGGTTTTGATCATACAAACTTAATCTTACTTTGTGCTGTGTAGAAATCAATAGCACTGTTGTCATTGTGAGGAAATAGTAATTTTTGTGCCATCTCAATCTAGATGTTTGTCTGTAGTCATGATCTGACTGCACAATTTTAGATTGTTGGGAACAGTACCATGTGTCCAAGAGGATACATTGGTTATCTCTAGAGCATAAATTGTGAAAAGAAAACTTGGGGAACCACTGGATTATAATGATTTGGGGGAAATATAACTCCCAACCTGCTAGATGTCTGAAATGTTGAGTGTGTGTTCTCGAAGATCAGTGAATGAACAATGGAGGTTCAGTGGAAGAATTTATTGAGAGAAAGCTTCTGTCTAAGAGGGATACAAAGTGGGCTGCCCACCAATTTGGGCTTCTCAAAAGTGTTTATTGAGCAAAGCCTTGAGGTGAGGTGGGTTTAAGGTGGGGCAGAACTATAATCAGTAAGATTGCAAGTATAGCCCCTTAGGTAATATTGATCCAATGGAAAATCATAGGATGGGTGTGAGGTGGGATGAAACTATGGTCACCCATTAAGATTAGGACAAGTGTAGTCTCTTGGGTAATACTGATTAAATGAGGATCAAATGGGGAAACAAGCCTGCAGCAAGTGCACATAGGATAGACAAGGTCTTTCCTGGAAGGGGTGGGTTAGGGAGGTTTGGTCCTCTGTCCCAAAGTGATGTCTATTTAGAATGTGAATCACTACTGTTCATCCTTAGGGAAAGCATATGGGTGAGTAGTTCCTTTTTTTTTTTTTTTTTCTGGCCTTCAGTGAATATGCCTCCAGCTACAGTTGTCTTCTGCAGTAACCTCTGGAGGACCCAGCCCTATCTGTCTATAGTACTCTACCTAAGTTAGCCATCTATAATGACGTCATATGTAATCCTGTGCCCAAGCACATGGAGAATCAAGATTTAAAAGCGTTCTCTAGTACTGCACTGAGAGGTTTGGATTTGTAGGCTTTGCTCAGGTACAAGCCTGTCTATAAGAGCTTAGGTATGCAGTCTCCTTCTGCAGCCCCTGCTTGGAGAGAGAACTTTGCACTCAATCTCTAAGCTCCTGGATTCTGTGGTTCCTCAGGGTTGGAGTATTGCATCAGGACCCAGCCTGGGGTTTGTGATGTTTTAAGGCCCAAAGGAGCTGCTTCATCCTTTTATTTTCCCAAGGAGATAGGCTGCTTAACCCCACAGAGCCTGATTCTGCAATGAGCTACCAGCATTGTGAGGTGCTTCACTGGGAGCTGTATAGGTTGTTTGTAGTGACCTAGAAGGAGCTAAGCATGATGCCAGGAGATGTAATTTCTGTGTTCAGCTCATTACCAACTTAAAAAGCTTGCTAGAGAACCATTTTATCTTTGGAGTTAGAGATTTTAGAGGTACATCTTCTCTCAAAGTGTCTGTTTTGAATTCAAGGATTCCCACTATTTTAAGCAATTACCAAGAAAATGTGTTCTGTGTTCTGTGTGAACTTAATTTTAAAATGTTAGGAATGTCTTCACATTTGACTTTTAATGCTTGAGTAAAATTATTTGGTATTTACTGGCTCTTTGCTGTCTCCCTAATGCTAGTTCTATTTTTTTTTTTTTAATGCTGGAAAGAGTTGGTGGATATCTATATTCATCTTTTGACACTGGTGGCCTCTAGTTTCTGGGTGAGTTAGGAGTTAGTACCAGAAGAAAAGCTCTCGGTGACCATTCATTCACATTGTCTATTCATGTGGTTTGGTTACAGCTTTAACGCTAGACTGTTTTTTGTGATGATGGAAATCTCACATACCTTTGATGGTGACAAACTCCTCTGGTCTCTCCCAGGTTTGCACCAATATTGCCAGTGCTTTGGAACATTGAGGTTATTGTTAGCAACAGTAGGCTCTTGGGAATGGCACAAGAAGTACGGTGGTGGAGAGGGGTGGGAGAATCAACTCTCCGGAGTCTTTTTTATATGGGCACTGATCTTGATCCTGAGAGCCCTCCCTTCATGATCTAATTACGCTCCCAAAGCGCCCGTCTCAGTGCCATCTCCCACCCATCGATACCATCAGTGGTAGGTTTCAACATAGGTGAGCATAACCGTGACAGGTGGAAACGTTTCCAGGAAACACATGTTAATACCTGTCCTCTTAAGCTTTCACACTTTTATGTTAGCAGTATGTGTGTGTCCAGCAGAGACATAGCTAAAACCAGTACCATTTTTTTTTCCAAAACATCTTCTGCTTTCTTCAGCTTCCCTTTTTTTTTTTTAATCATAACAGTGTTAGTGGTGACATCGCTTATCCAGTCTCTCAAACTTAAACTTGAAAATTGGGAATTATGTGTATTCTTCCTACTACATATTTGCCATTAGTAATAAATTACCAAATCCTATTTGTCTCACCTCCAAAAATGTCTTCCAACTTCATGCTATCATTTTTTGGTCCCCAGTGTCATACTGTTTAACTTTGAATCCAGTTGATTTCTCTCCAGGACTTTCAGCAGTTTCTCTGGCTAAAATGTTTGCCTCTAATCTCTGTCCTCCTGTATAACTCATGTCCCACCAAATTATCTTCTTTAAAATTGCTCTTATGCCTAACAATCCATGTCTTTTATGTTATTGTTCTGCAGTTTTCTTTCTTTTGCTTAATATTATGTTCCAGGAATTTTTCCATGTAAAAAGACCTGTCTTTTTATTGTTTCATAATCTGGGTGTGGAAAATGTGTGTATTAGAGTTTCCCATTCCTGCTGAGATGTTTTTCTTCTGCCATTACAAGGAATACTGAAATGAACATCCTTGGATGTGTTGCTTTGTGTAATTATGCAAGCATGTAGATACTGAAAAGTGGAATTTTAGCAAAAATGAATATGCATTAAAATGTTAAAAGATGACAACAAATTTCTTTATGTAAAGTTCCTATCAGTGTATTCTTCCACTCTTTATGCTTTTTGAGGTTTATGTTTAGTATGGAGTCAGCCAGTGCCCTTCCAGCCTCTGCTCTCTGATTGATGTGTTCACTCATTTACCCAGGCGCTGTCAGCCACTTCGCCGGTTTTATATTCTGTGCACGTTGTGTGTCCTACTCTATGTTGAGAATTTAGCATTATGTAAGAAATGATCCCTGCACTCCTGTAAGCGTCACTCTTACCACACAGAAGAACTACTGCTATTCCCAGTTTCTTTTTACACATTTGCAACTATTTTCTCTTCCTGCTGTGACTTCTTTCTTTAAAGTTTGTTTCCTAGAGAGTTTTCTTTTATCATTTCAGCTAGCTTAAATTTTATTACCATTATTGCCCCTAGTAGAGTCAGGTAGACCTTCCTCAGTGCTCTCAGTCCTCACATCCTGCTATTGCTTCTACCTTAAAGAGTTTTAATTAGTAGTTTATGCGAGTATGCCTGTCTGTTTATGACTGTGTATGTATATGCAGACATCTTGGTACCTCCCCTACATTATAAGTACAGTGAGAACAAGGAACCACAATATATACTTGACTGTCTCTGCATCTTAGTGCTTTAAAGATTTGAGTAAACGGATAACAGGCTATGAGATGAACTTAGTTTTGCAGGACACTGTAGGGAGTTTAGGTATGAATGAGAACTGGCTTGTCTTTAAGACATAGCCATAAAGGATCATAGTCAGGGAGATAAGAAATAGAGGAATACACTGCAAGGCAGGTTGTGGTCATCTCTATACAGACTTCTTTAGCTGTGAATACTTGAGGAGAATTGGAGGGATGAGACAAGTTCTCATGAATGAGATAGTCTGTAAATTTATGGATGAGAGGACTTTTTTCTTCCTTGTGCTAGGTATCATGAGGGATACATATGATAATAAAATGTGGTCCCTGACATTTAAGAGTTTTATAGTCAGTAGAGGCGGGGTTGGCATATTTTACCCTATGGGCCAAATCTGGCCCTTCATCTGTTTTTTTATGGCCTGTGAACTAAGATTTTCACAGTTTTAAAATTGTTTGGGAGGGTGTTTTGTGACATGAGAAAATGATATGAAATTCAGATTTCTTTGTGCATAATTAAATTGTGTAGGAATGCAACCACATATATTTACATACTGTGATTATGTTTAAGCTACAGCAGTAGAGAGAAGTAGCTGTAATAGAATATTTGGTTCACAGTATCTAAAATATTCACTGTCTGGCTCTAGAGAACCAGTCTGCCCACTGCTAGGTTAGAGAATGGGAAAGAGTCAAATAAAGCAGAGGAGGACAGAAATGATATTCCTATTGAGAGGATTAGTTTGAGTTAAGAGAAGGGTCAGAGAATATTGGCAGCATAAAAGGCCTAGGGTTGACGTGGTGATCAAGCTGAGCCTTATTTTACAAAAGAAGATCAAACACTGAGTCAGAGTCTACATGGCTCCTAAGTGTTAGTGTTATTCCAGTGTGACTGGCACAGTTGCGCTGCTGTAGAGAATAAGATTATTGAGGTGAGGCTGTATCAGAATTGATGAACTAGCTAAAAGCAGACTTTCTCTGAATTTAATGTTTCTGTTTTTCTCTTGTATTTCTAGAAGGCCTTTGAGCCTTACTTCGAGATTTTGGAAGCGTATTCCACAAAAGCCAAGAATTATGTAAATGGGTATTGCACCAAATATGAGCCCTGGCAGCTGATTGCATGGAGTGTCCTGTGGACCCTGCTGATAGTCTGGGTGTATGGATTCATCTTCCAGCCAGAGAGTAAGTATGCTGTCCCTTCTGTAGCAGTGAAGTGCCCATCACCTTGATGCTCATGGCTGGTGGACTAGATTAATTTCTAGCCTTTTGGTTTGGTTCTGATTTTTAAAATCTTAATGACATTGTCTTCCAGTTTGGTAATTATTACTTACATTAATTTTTTTCTTTCATTTAGAGCTTACATAAAAAGTCCTCAGAAATGAGTCATTTAAAAATTCATAGATGTTTCAGAATATGACTTAAGTCTTTTTAAGTACCAATTTCTCTCCAGAACAGAAATGCTTTCATTTTGAACCTTCCTTTTCAATAAAGATGAGGTGAAATTGGAACAGCACTGATCAGCTCCCTTTTGAGTGCCTGTTTAGGACCAGGCACTGTGCCAGGCTCTGGGGACACCTGGACAGGTAGTCTAAGGTCTTCCTTTTTGGAGTGGAACTTCTAAGGTGATGCAGAAAGTAAATCTCTGTGATCTGCTTGTAAATCTTCCACCCTTTCTCAGATGTAAGCCTCTACCCTGTCCACCCATTTCCTTTCCACCCGGAAACCTGACTGCATGTGACCTTCCTCTGAGTTATTTTTTTTCCCTGCAGGCTATGCTTGGTATGTTTGATTACACCTAAATCCGAACAGTAGGTGTGGTGATAGATGCTCTCTTAATTCTGCACCCTTCCTCCACTCTCAGAGTGTCTGAGTTAACTGTCTTGGTATGAAGAACCAATCACATTGTGGAGAATCTAGTCATTTCCCATTTACTTGAATTTCTGCAGTGCTTTGCTAGTTTCCCTGATAACATCTTTTAAAAGGATTCTTTATCTTTTCTGCCTTCTCTCTTTTCCCTCAGGAAAAGCCATTTAATAGCTAGATTGTTTCTATCTCTTCATCATATATGCAGTCCATGCAGAGTAATAAACATTGCAAGAAATGACAAGTAAGAAATAAGTTCCAGGCTGAGTGTGGTGGTCACCCCTGTAATTCCAGCACCCAAGGGCATCCTGCGCTGCATAGTGAGTTCAAGGCCATCCTGAACTACACGTGAGACCCTTTCTCAGGAAAAAAAAAAAAAAAAAAAAGAAACAAGTTCCCCTGCTTTATAGTTTTTAGTTAAAGTGGAGAAGAGGCATAAATAACTGTTCGCAGCAGCTTTACAAGCTCCGTCCTCAGTTTTCATAAACTCTAACAGCTTTGATTGATCTTTTTGCTGCATCTGCTCAGTGATTGGGTTATAGTTGCAACATGTGTCATCTGCTTAGCACACTGCTTTCGCCAGAAGTATGCCATTCAGTGAGCAAAGAGCCCATCACCCTGCAAGGTGAAGCGCCTCTGCCCTGTCCAGAGAACCCAGGGAATAGCGGTATAGCAGTGTTCCTGGGGTTCTTCCTTTTTATTGCAGTAAGATAGATAGATAACATCAGCCAGGCAGAGTGGTGTGCACCAGTCTCACAGCACTCAGGGAGGCTAAGGCAAGAGGATCATAAATTCGAGCTTCATGTGGGCAACTTAGTGACTTAGGAGGATCCTGTCTGAAAAAAATGACTGACTTCATGAGGAGTGCAAACAGAGGGTGACAGGCACTTCACTCTGGAAATGGAAGCAGTGTACTTTTCCTTTAAAAGTACTGCATTTGTGAAACCATATGAAACCTAGAGATCTTGAAATTTATATTTATTTGCCATAATAAATATTAATGTTAGATATTTAATTCCTTACTTTAAATAATACTAATTTTAGGTGACAAGTAAAATTGCATATATTTATCAGGTTTAACATGCTATTTTGGAATATGTGGGCAACACGGAATGGTTAAATTGAGCTAGTTAACATATGCATTACCTCACACACTTTGTATTTTTCTGGTTAGGTTCTGACTTTGAGTTCTGCAGCTTATTGTGCCATGCATTTTGCTTAGCTGATAGCAGATGCACTGCCATCTTGATACTGATATATCCTGATATATACTTATATCAGGATATATCCTGATATATACTTATATCAGGATATATCCTGATATATACTTATCTGCCTCTCTTGTTCAAAAAGGAATATGCTAGCTCTGTGCGCTCCATGAGAAAATATTAGTAGCAAAGTATTAAAGATCTTTGTGGTTAAACTCCAAGCCATTACAGTAGTATGTGTTTCCTTACAAAAATCAGTACGTGTTCCCTGTAGGAAATTTAGACAATATAGATAAACCATAAGAACAAAATTAAAATCTTGCTTCCAGATGCATCTGTGTCTAGGTCTAATCTAAATCAAGTTGAACCATAAAAACTGTAGATATTAGAGGTCTAGAATTGTTCACTATTGACAATTTAATGTAGTTGAAGACACAGAAGACACAGTTTTTATTTTGTAATTTCCAAATTGAATTTCAGTTACAGATGATGTCTTTCCTCCAAAGATAAGGGATACTTTTGATAGGCTTGCTATTATATCAGTTCCTTGCTCATGTAGGAATATGCTATGAACTGCCAAATGATCAAGTTACTTTTAGTATATTGTAGATGCACCTGAAATCTGGACTCATGTTAAATTAAAGCATTAAGTAATTCTGGAACAAAGCATAGAGAGTCCCTAAGAACTGGAAACAGCAAGATCCTGGGCAGAAGGTAGCAGCTTCCCCAGGTGCTGTCTGTTCCTGAATTCTGCTCCGTCAAAGCTTACGCCTTAATGCTTCACTATTTAATTTAACCGTGGGGTTGTCTATTGCTCATCACCAAAAATCAGCTTTATGTGAAGTGAAATAATCACCTCTCCATTTCTCACAGGGCCTCTTGGGCAGCACCCTTAAGCACTCTGTTTCCCCAGTGTCAAATGAGCATGGAAATACCTGATCCACCTATTCAAAAACAGAATTTATAAATTGCAAGGAGACAGTCCTTGTTGTTTTTACGCAGGCACTTCTGGTTTAGCTGAACAAATTCATTTTTTAAATTCCTGTGGTTGTGGAGTGGAGAGGGAAGATGGAATACCCAGATTGCCTTAGGAACGGAGTATAGGTTCATACTCTGTTTGTGCCTGGGATCAAAATTGGGTCTACAGTCTTAGAAACTCATGTGGGTTAACAACATTCCTACTGTACATTTGAAGCAGCATAGAGTTGTGGACGAAAACGGGAAGACTTTAGTTAAGCTGTCACTAATCTGATCTGTGGCCTTAAGCAAGTTTTTCTTGACTGTCAGTTGCCTTTTATGTCACTCAGGTGCTGTACAAAGCCTTCTAGACCAGTCTCAAAATACTGTTGTCAGAGTCAGTTGAGATTTATTGAGTGTGAGTACACTAAACAGTCTAGTTAGATACCATGTATTTATAGCTTACCATTATAAATCTTATATTACATAAGATATAAACTATTTTATTTATATTACACACATTTTATTTATACATTTATTTGTGTGTTTATTGTAATTGCATTTATAGTTTTTATAATTGATTCCTGTCAAACACAGTTCTCCATCCTTATACTACCTGACAGAATGGATTCTGGTGACCACGATTTTCAGGTTCTTTTTAGGTCCAGAAAATGTTGCTAGGATTTGTGTTAAGGCTTATCTCTCAGTGTCCCCCTAAAGCCTCATGTAATCTTAGGTGGGGCTTTTTCAGAGGTGACTGGATCTATAGAGTGTGTGATGCTGGGATTGATTCATGGTGCAGTACTACAATCAAGGGCATTTAGTTTAAGAATGTGTTACCTGCCCTAAGTAGCCTGCATAAAATATGACATCCGTTGCTTGTTTTGCTACGTTCTGCCCACGATGAACTGTTCCTCTTATGTTGTGCCACTCTGCCTTGGAGCCTGCCAGTTATAGACTGAAACCTCCCAAACTGAACTAACTGAATTTTTCCTCTTTTAACTTTGGGTATTGGGTATTTTGCCTCAGCAGCAAGAGAAAAGAACTAAGACAATATGTGTTTAACTGGAGATGGGAGCATAGATCCTGAAAAAACTTTGGGTTGTTCCTTTCTTTAGAGACGAGGCCGAGAAACATTGGGCATTTGAAACCATGAAAAGGTTTCTGGAATACATGTATCATTTGATGCAGCAGTTACGCTGTTGCACATTTGTTTATAGATACACTTGTGTGAATCCAGTATGGTATATGTTATGAGGTTGTTTATTTTAGCATAGATTATAATAGCAAATATTACAGCCAACCTGTAATTTACCAGTAAGGGGTAAATTCTTCAATTGTGGTACTTCTAAATAATGAAATAATCTGTAGCTAGTAAAATGAAGGAGAGAACACTGATCTTTTAAGGTAATATTTCTAAGTAGAAAAACAAGGGCTAATACAGAGCTAGACTGTATTATCTTTTGTATCAAAAAATGAAGAGAAATAAGTATATCGTTATGTTACTTGTGTATACATAAAGATTATGAGAGAGACTGGAAGAATATGCTGGAAACTAGGAGTGTTTAACCTGGGGGCAGGTTAAGGCCCATGAGACAAAGAAAGAGTGAAGTTACTGTGTATGAGTATTTTTAAAATAAATTCTGGACTACGTAAAGATATTAGTTATTCAGAAAATTAAAAGGTTTTTACAAACGTAAACTAAGTCTTTGCAATGTGAAGGGAAGTGAATTTGTGAGACACAGTGAATAATCTGTTGACTTGCAAGTAGGTCATATCCATAAAAATACGTTGGAATAATGGAACCTTTGTTTCTTGTAGGCTTATGGTCAAGGTTTAAAAAGAAGTTTTTTAAGCTTGTAAGGAAGATGCCTATTATTGGTAACAAGGTGAGTGGTTGCTATATAGGTCTTTCTTCCCCTCTTTATAATCATAACTCTTTCTTCTTATTTGCTATACTTGCTATTTGAAAAGGAGGGGCTGATCTTGTCTTCTACTTCCAGGGGACATTTGGCAGTGTTTGGAGACAGTCTGGGTTGCTGTGACCCCAGTACAGTACTGCTGGCATCTCGTGGGTAGAGGCCAGGATGTCTGAAACATCATACCGTACACAAGATAGCCTTACAGCAGAGATTTATCTGCTTAAGATGTTAAGAGGGCCAAGGTTGGAGGAACCTTGAATTAACCATTTTTCCAACATGTGAGGAGGGATCTGTTGAAGTGGAGTAATTTGAAATTAGAAAACTTGACTGAAGTATTACCATTCTTAAGAACAGTATTTGGCTGTGCTAAATTTAACTTTTTCTAGGGTTAAGTTGGATTAGCCAACTTTCTGTAAAAGGGTAGACAGGAAACATTTAGGCTGTGCAGGCCATACTTCTTGTTATAGCAAGAAGAGGACAGGTTGTAAGAAATGAGCCTGTCCATATTACAGGGAAACCTTATTCCCAAAAAACACAGACTGGGTTTGGCCTTTACTACAGTTGGCTGATCCCAGGTTAGAAATTTAAAGAGATAGCAAAGCTAATCCCTTGTTCTTTGCACCTGTTCGCTGTCTGCAGCGTTTCCTCTTAGCTCTCACCAGTGCCAGATAAGCTATCCCCTGTGACCTCCTCATGGTCTTTCTTGCAGGCAGGCAGAGATAAACAGGGCAGGCCCCGTGCAAGCGCTAAGGAAGCCAGATGAGGCCTTGATGCCGACATCTGCCCCAGCACCCTGTTCTGCCTCTCGGCTTCAAGTTTTCTTTCACTTATGGCCTTAAGTCCTGGGGTGAGAGAAGAAGCCACACAGTGGCAGGCAGACCAGCATAAAAGACAGTCTGGTTCCCCTTTGCATCACTTGCCTGTTTTCTTATCCATCTCACTTTGTTTTTCCATGTCAAGATTTTGAGACAAATGAATGCTAGAGTTCCAGAACCCATTTGTAAATTTATAACAGAATTGAAAGATGCTTAGAGATGGCCTTTTATTTTTCAAAAGTGAATTCTGAGGCTTAGAGAAAAAAGTTCTCTCAGTTGTTCATTATTACCACGTTTATTGAGTACTTACGCAAGTGTCAGGCACTTTTCTGGGTGCTGAGGCTAAGTGGTAAACAGCCTGTTGTGGAAGTTAAGCAGTATTTTAGTAGAAAAGACAGGAAAAAAACAAATATATAAGAATTTCATTTCAAAACAAGTGTTTTGAAGAAATTTAAATTGAGCAATGTGATAAAGGCTGTGAGGTAAGAATTAGGGGTGATGGGCTGGGGATTTAGCTCAGTGATGTAAGTACCTACTTGGCAATTGTTAGGTTGTGAGTTCAATCCCTAGTACAAAAAACAAAAAAAAAAAAAAAAAAAAAAAAAGAGGGGTGAGAAGGTACTTGCCAGGCTTTCTAATATTCCTCTCGTGAATTTTTTTGGTTGTTTTCTTTTTTAACAACAACATAGTCTATGCATGGAAATGCATATAATTTTCTCCAGTTTACATGGTTGCCTTGGGTGCAGTGTGATTTTTTGTTTACAACTTTACAAATATCTCCACTTTATAGCATGCTTCCATGTTGCCAAATAGTGTGGACTCTGCTGCCTGCTGGTACTGGCATGGAACGCTGTTGCAGACATGCTTCAAAAGAGTGGCCTTCCCTGTGGTTTCTCTGTGCTTGGGGCACATTTAAGACCCTCGTGTATTTCAGTCATGCAGGAGTAGGGCTGAGAAAACAGAGTCAGATCTTGGGCATCAAATTTGAACAAATGCATTGCTGGAGTCATAGCTTTTTGTCATGTATGTAGCCTTTGACCTCAAATTTACCACCCAGGTCCCTTATCATAAATAGTGACTCCTGCTGTCCCGTCTCCTCCTTACTCTGCTCCACTCATTGATTCTTCCCCCTCCTCCCCTCAACTTTTCCTTTCCCGACTTTCATTTTCTGTCTGTCTTGCTAAAATACATTTCATGAGATCAGGAGGTTTTTCCATTGTGTGCCCACTGCCTCAGTTTGTTTTATTTTCTGTGTATCCCTGGCCAGTAGTTGTTCGGCAAATATTTGCTAACTGAATGAGTGAATGAATGGAAGTCAATGGATCCCAAGTTGTGGTTCTAAGGATGAGAGAGGCGTAGGTGATAAATTACAAGTAGCAAAAAGGACCTTAGTTCCTCCTGGCATTTCAGAGGCAGACAGTACAAACTGTTGACAGCAGCTTAAGGAGAATTAATGCAGTCATTTTGGCAGCTCTTAATGTTACGTGTTTGTATGCAGGAACTTGTCTGGGACCTCCAGATTCCAGGTGTGCACTGTGCATATTGGTCAGAGTTCCCTGTCACTTGCATAATGACCAGGATCCCCTTTACTGCTCTGTGGCTGGCTTCATGGCTCTGCCTTCGTTCTTTCATGTGCACGCTGTAGCTGCTGCCAAGGCTGAAATGAGGTCCAGATACTGCCCTCAGATTAGTGCTGACTTCAGCAAATGCAAACCAAGTAAAGTCATGCTGATTTAAACATGGAAGAGAAAAGGGATGTGAGGAAAATGAGTGCAATTTGACCATTAGGAAGTTGAATTTTGTTGTTGTTGTTGCCATGCTTGAGATCAGATCTAGGGCCTTGCACTTGTTAGGCAAGCACTGTACCACTGAGCTACATTGCCAGCCCCTAAAGGTTGGCTCTTTTCAGTTCTCAGTGGTTGCTGCACATGCTAGCTAAACAGTCAGTATTATATCTCCGTAAGAAATACTGTCCCAGTTCACAAGCCTGTGTGTAATGCCTAGGGTTGGGCAGGTGTTCAGGTGTCATGACTGACTTCTCCACGTTCTGAATTGTATCCTTTTATCTTTTTTTGCACGCTTGAAGATTCAGAGCAAGTGTTCAGAGATCAAAGAAGACCTTCGGAAGCACTTGCTGTTCCTGAAAGTGGATAAAGACTATGTGAAAGCTCTGCCAGCCCAGGGTTTGAGCACAACGGCAGTCCTGGAGAGACTCAAGGAGTACAGCACCATAGGTAAGACGCTCGGGCTAGGCGTGTACCCACTCCTCTTTGTAGTTGCTTTTGTCATCCTTTAATATTTTCTTAGGTTAAGAATAACTCATCTCTGGTTCCTGTATGTTTAGGAGGACCTACTCCCTGTTTGAAGGACTGAATTTCATATTTGAAAAATTTAGATTCATCATTCATTCATTCATTCATTCATTCATATACTCATTTATTTATTTCAGATAGAGTCTCATTATGTAGCTCAGGCTGGCCTTGAACTGAATATGTAGCCTAGGCTGATCTCAAACTTGTGATCATCCTGCCTGAGCCTACTGAGTGCTGAGGTTATAGGTGTGCGCCATGTCTGGCTCATCATTTGTAAAGCAACTAAATTTCAGAGACTGTGGAACTTGGTTCCATTTTCTTTTGTAAACATGAATAAAATAGATAATTTGTATTTTTAAAAAGAATCTAAATAGAAATGAAATATAGGTTTATGAAATTTGAAATCTGTCTAAAAAAGTCACTATTACACCACTATCAAAAGAGGAACATAGATATAGACGGACAGATTTGTTTAGGTCTGTATCTAGAGATATGCTATAGATATCTGTCTCTATTTCAGAGGTTTTTTTGAGACAGGGTCTCATTATGTACTCCAGGCTGGCCTTATGGTGATCTTCCTGCCTGACCTCCAAGTGCTGGGATTATAAGTGTGTGGCAGGCACCATGCCCATCTTCTCAGAATGTTAGCAGTGTTTTGTGTGAGCATATACAGACATATGCGTGAACACCTGTGGGAAAGATTAAAAATGCCAGGTAACCTAATGTTTAAGAGTATAACCCATGAAGTTAGCCTGGTTTCATATCCTGGTTTTGCTACTTAAAAAGTTACTTACTTTCTGTATGTTCCATTTTCTCTATCTCTGCAATCTTTGCTTCCATAAAAGGATGATTAAAAGGATTAAAAGAAATCATCAGGGGGCTGGGGATATGGCTCAGTGGTAGAGTTCTTGCCTTCATGCATAAGCCCCTGTGCTCTATCCCCAAAACCACACATTGAAATCCACAGTTGAAATCATACATGGAAATGTTTTGTAGTACCTGGCATATGTTGGATGGTACCTAGTATTCAATAAATGTTAACTATTGCTGCTATTAATGTAAGCACATTCATGATTTTTAGATTAAAATCATATAGGAAATACTTTTTTAAAAATAAGCTTTTTAGTTTGACAAAATTTTAGATTTATAGAGAAGGATGCTTTAGGGACTTCCTGTATTCCTTCACTCATCTCCTCTTTTTTTTCTATTCTAATATCCAATCCAGGATAGATACCACATTGCATTTTGACAATAAAATTTCTAACTAATATGTGTTGAAGAAAGAGTGAAGTCACACTGGTAGCAAGCCAGAGATGGCTTTTGCTGCAGATGGCTGTGGGTGAGGAGTGTCTCTGTATCTGCTGCTCAATCTCTGGTGTCTTGCTAAACTGAAGGAGATTTTTGCTTTGGGGCTTGTGACTACCATATTTGCTTTTCCAGTTTCTGTGATAGCTTTCTTGCTGCCCATTTTCAGTAGGGCACAACCATGTTGCAGCAAAGACCCAAGACCCCCACATAAGCAGATTTGTTGGTATAATGTAGGCTATCTGGGTAGAAACACTGGGGCTGGAATGTGGGAAGTCCGACCCTGTGTTCCGGTCAGGAGCCTTTCTCAGCTTTATCTCAGGGCTGACTGTGTGCCTGATCTTGAGTACTCCGACATATCCTACTGGTCCCTGGGGCTACTTCTCCATGGGGCTCCAGGCTTGGAAGAAGGTAGGGCCCTGAGACTGGGGTGCATGCGGCTCATCCTTCATCGCGGCCTGTGCCGTGGCTCCGGCTCTGATGGTAGTGTACTGAAGTTCCACACTCTCCTCTGTCTTTTCTGTCAACTCTGCTCACAGTAGTTGCCATATTTCCTATGACTGGGTGGAAAGAAGGAAAAAGTCATTTTAAAGCCATACGGAGAACACAAAGTAAGAATAGACAAAGGATAGTTTTTCTGCTGGGAGAAGAGTACAGAGGATATAGACATCATTATTACTGAACTTTGCTGTACCTCAGTGTGATTAGTATCTTTTTACATTGTTATTGACACTAATCGACAGTCTGTTTTATTTTGTGGCAGTAGATTTTATTAGACTCTTTCTGGATTTAATATAAGCACTACATTGGGCTTCCATTCAGCTGCTTTTCTTTTGTTCCCAGAGGGATTTCTTCGTATCTCCTCCATATTAGAATGTAACTGTCTTCTCCGATGACTGAGTGTCCTTGACTTTCCCTGCAGATGGCGTCTGGCAAGAAGGGAAGGCCTCAGGAGCCGTGTACAGCGGGGAGGAGAAGCTCACCGAGCTGCTTGTGCAGGTGAGTGCCAGGGCTGGAGGGGCGCGTGCGGGCACTTCCCCAGTGTACTCGGTCTCACTTCTTCCTTTTGTTATCACAACAGCTTACTTAAGGATATTGTTGAATAAAACCTTAGAACTTCAGACAGGCTCTCTTCATACTAACATGAACTCATAATAAGTATAATCTTGTCAGAGATGTTTTTGGTCAAATGTTACTCTTCTAGGCTTTACAGAGACTTCATAGAGAAGGCATATTTCTTAGGTAGTCTGTCATTTGAGATTTTTATTTTTCATTTTTTATATATTTTTTAATTTTTATTTTAAAGAGAATAAAACCAAGCAAAATAAAACAGAATAAAGCCAATCAAAACAAAGCAGTGTGACACAGAATTTCAAAACAAGATAATAGGAAGTCAACAGTGGTTACCATAATGCCTCTTGTTGTCTTGAAAATAGCTGCCTATACCTTTAGACATAGTGAAATCAAGCAAAACAGAACAGAATAGAATCAAGAAAAGCAAAACAATGACTGCAATGCAGGACTTCAAAACAAGATACTAGCAAATCCAAAATGTCTACTATACATTTGAGATTTTTAATGGACCAATTCTGTTTGGTCCATTAAAAGGAACAAGATAGACACAGTGATAATTTCTTCAGATCACATGACCTGAGAGATCATTCTCGGTCTTTGTTGACTTTAGAATGATTGTAGCTTCCTCCATTTCTGATCAGCTGAAAGTGTGTGTGTGTGTGTGTGTGTGTGTGTGTGTGTGTGTGACTGATGTTGAGGATTGAACCCAGTGTGCTGCACATGCTAGGCAAGAGCTTTATCACTTTGATTATCCCAGCCCTAAACAAATTTATTTTTGAAGTCCAATTCATCATGTAAATTTGGGGTTGAACTAATGATCTCTAAGCCCTTTGTGTTTGATAGTTAATTATAAACTGTGCACACCTCACTGTGTTATAAGTTACTTCTGTGTTTAAAGTCTTTTTAATAGTTCTTCGTTTCTGTGGAGTAAAGCACCAGTTGTGACATGTCAGGGAATGTGAGTCCCTCCCTGAGTCAGTTCCGACTTGTGTAACCTCTCCTGTTACCATCCCATGTGAACACTTAGCTCCTGTCTTCCTGTACTGAATGCCACGTTCAATCTTGTGCCTTCCTTCTCCATTGCTCGTGTTCCTTGTGATGAATTCCTGTTCATCTCTCAGGATTCCACTTAGCAGACCCTTCCAAGAGCAGTTAGCACATTGTGCTTTCCTCGGGGTCTCAGTGCTGTGCACAGAAACCTAGTCTTGCCCTCAATAACAGTAGCAGCTTTGTGCCAGGCACTTTGATCAGTGTTTTGAATGCAGTACGTTGTTTACTTCTAGAACTCTCTAAGGTGGGTTGCACGATTATCCCTCTTTGCATACGAGGAAACTGAGCCTCAGAGTTATTTGATGAACACAGCTAAAAGCAATAGGCAAAGCTATGACTTCAAACAAGATCTGTTGGTGTCTGCTTTTAACTATATTTATACTTCTTCCCTTATCACATTGTAAAATAATTTTTTTTGCATGTCTGACTCATCCACTATGTTTTGATTTTCTTTAAGGGGATGGATATATAAGCCTTTCCAGCTTTTGGGCTTAGTATCAATTACATTTAGTGCGTGAGTCTTTGTTCTGTGCATTGTAGCAGTAATCTTATCTCACATCCTCTTGCATTTCTTCACAGGCTTATGGAACTTTTGCATGGAGTAACCCACTGCATCCAGATATTTTCCCAGGACTACGTAAATTAGAGGCAGAAATTGTGAGGATGGCTTGTTCCTTGTTCAATGGAGGACCAGATTCTTGTGGATGTGTAAGTATATGCAGATAGCATCAAATAATCTTACTTTTCAAGCTTAAAATGGAAGAGTTTATACATTAGGGGTTGGGGATGTAGCTTAGGGGTCAAGTGCTTCCCTAGCATGCACAAGGCTCTGAATTCAATCTCCAGGTTTTATATACAAAAAAATAAACGCTGGGTGAGGTGGCTCATGCCTGTCTCTAATGCCAGCTTCTCTGGAGGCTGAAGTAGGAGGATCTCAAATATGAGGTCATTTTGGGGAACTTAATGAGAACCTGTCTCCAAAGTGGCTGTGGATATACCTCAGTGCTTTCTGGAATCAGTCCTCAGTACTGTAATTATATGACTGTTGTAGAAAGATGTAGATTGAGTAAGATTTAAAAACTTAAACTTTTTATCTTTAAGTCAGTATTTTATTCTCAGTATTTTATTCTCAGCAGTGTTTTATTTTGTTCCATGCTGTTCCTGGTGTATTTATTAGTTCTACTTTGGCACCATCCACTACTTTTATTTTTAGGTCTGAATCTTATTCTATTGGCTCATTGTTTAGTCTTTGAATTGTTTCCTTGAAAATCTTACAGTTTTCTAGAATGGAGAAACAGTTTTGAGGAATTGTCCTCTGTTCTTTAGTTTGTTTCTTTCTCAGTTGGGCTTTTGTTTTGAATATTGTACATATCCACTTTCCCACTCTTCAGTTTTTTTGCACAGTTACTGCTTTCTTTATCTTGACCCATCCTGGGGTGCCTGTCTCTAAACGGTCTATTTGTTCTGACACATAGTGAGTGACTGCTTGTCTGCCACCGTTTGATTAGAGGCAGGATGTAGCTAAGGCTTTATTGTGACTGTGTTAGAATATCTAAGTCGTTCTTCTGACGTTAAAGTTTTCTCTCTGCCCAGTTCAAATAGAACAATACATTTTGAATTTCAATTCATCCTGTATTCCTGAATTTTCACTCAAATGGGCAGGTCTGATGTACTCTCTTCCCATTCTGCTGATTTTACTTACTTCCACTCACCAATCAAAAGAGGAAGATTAGGAATGCCCTTCTGTGTGCTTTTCTGAAGATTTCTGGGGACTGTTAATGAGAATTCTCAGGATTTTTCTGATTTCCCAATACTCCTGTTTCCAGAGTCAGTTAGGAACTGTCTTACTGTGCTTCTGTTACTTGTGTGCATTACTCATTGTCTTCTCTTTGTTCTTTTTTCTCTTTTCTCCTTCCCTCTTTTCTCTTTTCTTTTCTTTTTCTCCCTCCCTTCTTTCATTTCTTTTCAGTATTAGGGACTGAATTCAGGGCCTTGTGTATGCTAGGCAGCTACTCTTACATTCCCAGCCTGTTCCTTCCTCTTCTGCTTCCCTCCTTCTCTCCCTCTTTTCCTTCCTTCCTTCCTTCCTTCCTTCCTTCCTTCCTTCCTTCCTTCCTATTTATTGAGACATGATCTTGTTAAGTTGCCTAGGCTCTCCTAGAACTTGAAATCCTTATGCCTCAGTCTTCCAGGTAGCAGAGAGTTTTGTAGCACTGAGCCTGCTTGCTCACCCCTCCCTCCCTTCCTTTATCCCTCCTTGTCCTTCCCTCTACCTTCCTTCCCCTCTGCTTCTTGTCCCATTGTCCCCTTCCTCCTTTGTCTCCTTCTCCTCTCCTCATCTCTCCGTGCCCCCTTCTCTTTCCTTTTCTTGATTGCAATATTTGAAGTTTATTGCATTAGATTCACTTTTTATCTGGTGGTTGTTATTACAGGTTTTACATCTTTCTGTTTGTTTAGTTTTTGTTCATTCTCTTGGCTATTAAGGGAAAGGAACTCTTTGAAGGAGTTTCTGTCTTCCATCTTAATATGGAATCCCAATCCTAGAGGCTTTTGAGTTGCCATAATTCAGTCATATCTCTGCCATTACGACTTTCTTAATGGCTATGGCAGGGATCAGGAAAGATTAGTCTGATTCTTACTCTCTTTCAATATTTAGATTCCATAAGAGAACTAATTAGCTGTGGTATTATTTGAATCTTCCTCTCCCATTTTTCCCGTCTCCTTTCCATTTCTCCTCCTTTAGGGTCTGTTTCAGTTTCAATCTCTGAAGCTGCTTTTGGTGAAGACAGAGTTCAGCATTCAGAGGTAGGATGCAAGAAGACTAGATTATTCCTGACAAAGGGTCTTAGTAAGCATTGCTCTTTCTTTGTTTTTCAACCTTAATCTTTCCTATTACTAATTTCATTTGCCTCAGTTACAGTGGATGAGAGGCAACAATGTACCAAAAGACACTAGTTTTCATGTGGAGCATTCTTGGCTTGTGCAAATGCCAGTAGGTACAAAAAAGTTTGAAAGAAAATTTCTTATTTTCTGAAATACATGTGTATTACATATATATGTTGGACAAACTCAAGTAATGCCATTTGCTTCACAATTTCTGTTTTTCTTTGGGTATAAGGGGTGGAGAGAAGTAGAAGAGTTACAGCATTTTCAAACACAGAATTTAGGGATCAAAATTTAAAATTAGCAGTAGAATGTAGGTATTCCTGCTCTTATAGTCAAAAGTACAATGGTATTTGCCCAGTACAAAAATAATGAGGTTGATTTGATTAGTTATTGGCCTGAAAGTAGAGAATAGGGCACATGAAGCAAGTGACCAGGGCTTTGGAAATACTTTTGCTTAGGTCATTCCCAGACCTTAGTAAGAGATTGCTGAGCTGGAGATGGCTTTGTGGTTTCCTTCGGGGCTTTCTTCACAGCTGGCTCGGCTCCTCATGTGACATTCTGTGGTCTTGTGCTAGACCACAGGCCGTGCTGATTTGTAGAGCTGATCTCAACTGTAAGCACTTTGTCTTTCTCAATTAAAATGCAGATATCTACAAACAAGTTCTTGAGTCAGACTTCTTGAGTCAAAACTTAACTTTTCTGAGTAACATTCTGTATAACTCCTGACCACTGTGATTCTGTAACCAGTGATATTTTTGTCCTGTATTTGGATATGAAGAAAGTTTAATAACCACTGTCTCTCATTCCATCTCATTTTATGCTTCATTAAATACCAAAATGTAACATGTTTTACTTTTTATCACCAGATACTAATAGATGACACTAAGGAATTGCTTAGGTATTTATTTTTCTCATCTTTGAAAAGAAAAACCTAGTATTATTTGAATCTTTGGAAATGGTAAATTTAAAAGATTGCCCTATTTATTTATTTATTTATTTTTAATAATTTTATTTAAAGAGAAAAAAACAAAAACAGAACAGAATAAAGGGTAGCAACAATACAGTATTCCAAGGAAAAAAGGAAAAGAACAACAACAAAAAAACCTAAAAAAATTATTGCTTGACAAATTACATACTGACTTCTTGGAAATAGTTGTTCAATTTACAAAGTTAAAACATGTAAAGTAGACATTCAAACAGTGAGACTGTTAACAGTTCTGCTCCACGAACTGACAAAAACAGCAATATGGTCATCCATCTTACCCACTCAAATATACATGCAATTATATCAAAAGGGTAGAATTAAACACAACAAAACAGAGCAAAGTGAATCACAAGAAAGCAATGTAAGAGACAAAAATTTCAAAACTAGACAATCGGTGATATTCACTCTCTATCATATTGACTTTTTTCTTCCAAATAGTTGTCCATATTATCACATACAGGGAATTCACATGAAACAACCTTGTATGGAATTGATCTGAGCAGGATGAGAGGGCATTTCAAGTCTTCAAGACCAGACATTAGGGAAGCCAAGAATGGCTGTCATAGTGTCTCTCATTCTTCTCAAAACAGCTGTCCATACCTTAATGTGTGTTGAACTTAAATAAGGCAAAGCAAGCTAAGATCACTTTGAACAAAAAGTGATAGTTTTGCTGGACTTCACATCATGACATTATGGAATCAGCACTG